>OX456527.1:23417305-23717305 GCA_949748255.1 Eustalomyia histrio | reverse complement strand
GTCCCAGCAGAAGTTCAGTTCATATGAACAATGCAAAAAATAGGTCGATGAAGGTTGAAAAAGCCTCAAATTAAAATTGCCAAATTAAAAATTGCCAAAATCTAAATAAAACATTGGCAAAATTGTACAAATCACTAAAATTAAGAAAAGAAAAAAAAATAAAATACGCTAAAAGAAGAAAATCCATTTAAATAGGAGAAGAAATCGATAAAAAAGGAAATCGCAACAAAAATATTAAAATCGCTGTTTGGTTTAAAAACGCTTAAAAATAATGCAAGTAATTAAAGAAAATCGCTAGAAATTAAAAGTTAAACAGATACGTAAATAAAAAATATTTGCTCTTCTGGGACGTTGAGAATACATGTACGAAGAAATCCGGAGAATAAGGCGAATGAGGGGGCAATTCGTAGTCTATTTCATGGATTTTTGCCATGGAAAATAAGCTGTCACACGATTCTGTTGGTGGTCGATCGTGAGCAAACGCGGCAGCCATCTTGCGGAAAGTTTTCTCATACCCAAGCGATCGTTCAAAATTTAAACCACTGAGCCATGTGAGATGCCTATGTATTCCACAATAGATCGCACATTCAATCTCCGGTCCGCCAACACCATATTTTTTCAATTGTTTTGGGTGTAGAGACCTCAACTTTGCGTCCGGCATCTTCCGTGATTGTAAGGCCACAACGAAAGTCAGTAAACCACTTTTTTACCATTGAAATCGATAGTGCAGAGTCCCCATAATATTTATCAAGCTTTTTCTTGGTTTGATTGACTGTGTTTTTTCGCAAAAAATAATGTTCATTGAGCAATCGAAATTCACTTTTTTCCTTTTTTTTTTTAAATCCACGAGGTTGTATGTTGTGAACAGCTGTTAAACTCAAAGTAAATGACGGAACTTGCTTAAAATTTGACAGTTGTCTATTAACAGATGGTACTTGATGGGAGCAGTGTTGCATTTCATATAAATACGAGGAAAGTTCGAAAAGTAACGGACTTATTGATCCGCCCACGAAGAGCCATTAGATCTACTCAAAGTCACTGTATGCTCCACATTTATGCCGGAGGTGTCAACGGGCATTATTTTTGCGATGACGCCGTGTGTATCACGGTGTCTGTGAACTATAAACAATGAGTTCTTTTTGCCGTAAATTGATTAATTAGAACTGGAGTATATGTTGTTCCACGATCACCCGGTTTAATCACTGCAAACTTATTTTTGTGGTAATTTTTGAAATCAGGGATCTATATGAAAAAGCTACAGATTCTGGATGCTCTCGAAGATAATATCCGACAGGAGTTCGATAACTGATTGCTCAAAGTTCTCTAGAACGATGAAAAATTTCTATTTCTGTCAAAGGAAGCTTCAGCAAATTTGCTATCCATACACTTAAAAAAGTTTGTAAGTTAAAATAACTGAAAATATCCTTTAAAAGAAATGATATTTCATTTAAAAACCGGTCTACTTAATTTTCATTTAAATTAAATGCCATTTGTTATTTATTTTTAAATGTTGATTAATCAATTGACACATCCGTAAGAAACAAATGATATAATCAGTTAAAATAAATGTCAAAATTTTACCTACCAATCCTTAAAAAATAACTGTTTTTTCATTTATTTGAAATTATTTCCGTTTTTGTATTTTTCGTTTTTTTTTTTAATATACTCGTACAATACAAAATGTATGTATGCATATGAAGCTATAAACACTTTTTGTGTGAATGTATTTGTGTATGTATGTGTGTTTATGAAGTTCTTGTAATTTGTATTGAAAAATTTTTTATATATACAACCAATTTAAATAAAAAAACAAATTGAAATTTTTTGAATATTTTTTTTTTAAACAGACAGCAAACAAAATTTAAATTTGTAATAACTGTTACGGACACAAATAAACCACAAGTTTCCGTTTTGTGGGTAAATTTTTATTAAATTTCAAACAAATGAAAAAAATATATGAAACTGAAAAAAAATGGTAAATGATAGTAAATTATTTCAAATAAATGTATAAAAAAGTTAATATAGATATTTCTTTGAAAAATAAATGTATGTTCCTTTATTTTTAAATGAAACGGAAAACTTCTTTATTAAACTACAAACAGTTAACTACATAATATTCTGAGTTTAGATAGTAAATTCAAAACTGCATACGCATGCATTTGTTGTTGTGAAATTTGAACACATACATATGTATTAATCTTTATTAAGTTTAAGTATTTTTGCTTTCGTGCTATTTTGGATTCCATTAGGACAATTTTAATGCCTTTTTGAGAGGTGTGTGTACAAAAAAATATGTACTTTTGTGTTTTGTTTTTTTTTTGTACCTCACACAGTATTGTTAAACAACTTGCTAAATTCACTTTTATAATAACGAAGAATTTTTTTTTGCCATAGTAAATATCTGACAGTTATGTATAGTTGAATAAAAATATAAGTCTGGGAAAAAGTAAGTAAAATTGGTATATGACTACTGCACACTTACCAACAACACAGCACAGCACAACATAGATCCAATAGACAATGAAGAAAAAGTGTCTGTATGTCAATAGACAGACATTCTTTCAATTTTTCCCTTGGCTTCTTTTTCACTTTTATTACTATTTCTTTTTCTGTACTTCTGTCGGTGTATCCTTAAAATACCACAATAATACTGAGTTAACTGTTACTGATGCTACTAACCGTGCACACAAGGTCAGAATGTGGATTTTTTTTTGTTTGGCCACAAGTGCATAAGAGGGATTTTCGGGGACGAATGAATTAATTTGTATAAAGATAACTATTCAAAATTGTGCAAAAATTAAAAATCGATTAAAAAATAATTGACTTAAATTTTGATTTAAATATTTACACAACAAAATATTTTTTTTTCACCAGAAAATATTTTTATTCCCTAAAAAAATATTTCACATAGTAAAATGCTTTTCTCAAAAAAAAAATATTTTTCACCTTGACAATGTTTTCTCAATTGGTATTTTTTGTTAATTTAACTATCATATAAACACTGTGAGGGGTATTAAAAAATAGAGTAAGGTCGCATTTAATGATTTTACTTGTTTAAAAGCCAAAAACGGCTTGTCTGGCCCTTAGTGTCATAGTAATAAGTGTAACAGTTAGTTGTTGGTTTATTTTTTCTTTTTTATTTTATTTCAGTAGTTTTTTTTTTCTTTTTACTCAGAAATTAATTTTTAACAAATTTTATTTTTATACAATATTCCATTTCGAAATATTAAATATAAATATGTGTACAGAATATTAAAGGGTTTTACAAATCGTCCACCGAAATATAGAAAGGCTTTACAACATATTTTTTATAACAGAGATTTTATTTGAATCACATGCATTTTGATTATACCATTTACTGTTTTATTAACAAATTTCTTTAAATCGCTTACCAATTTTTTCATTTCTGCAGTAAATTAATTAAAAAATGTTATTACGACTTCTTACATTTCTGGTGACGATTGTGTGTCTTTTCTTTTGGAACAAATTTAATTAGGTGTAAAAAAATAATTAAAAGTATTTAAAAAAAAACTACATAAAGTTACTTTCACATATTTTTTAATGCAACTCTTGTTTTACTAAAAATAATTTTTAAATTTTTTTATCATCGTGTAAAAGAATTTAATGAATTTGTACACATCGATTACTTTACCCTACACCACTGTCTGTGATACAGGGTATAATAAGTTTGCTCTGATGTTTCTTACAACCAAATATAGAGGAACTGGACTCACCTTATTGTGTACCGATCGACTGTGCGTCCATGTGAACGAAAATACCAGTTACAAATGTAAAGACTGGAGTAAATTTTGCACATAAGTTTCTCAAAATTTATAAAACATTGAAGGAATAAAAACAATAGATATGAAATCTAAATAAACGTAAAAATTTACAAAAATCTTCAAAATTGAAAAAAAACGCCAAAACTTAAAAAATTGGAAAAAATATAAGAAATAGGGAAAAAATTAAAGAAACAAAAAATTGATAGAAATTGAACAAAAAAATTGGAAAATTACAAAATCGTTAAATTTTATTAAAATCGACGAAATTGAAAAAAATCGTCAAAATTAAAAAATCGATAATATTTAAAAAATTGCAAAATTGGACAAAATATCTAAGGAAATTGAAAAAAAAATTGGCAAAATTAAAAAATCATCAAAAAAATAATAAAACCGTCAAAATTAAAAAAATTTCAACAAATTGAAGGTCAAAAAAATTGTCAAAAAATCAACATATATAAAAAAATCGATAAAATTTTAAATAATCTCTAATATTTAAAAGATCGCAACAATTTAAAAATCGTTAAATTTTATAAAAATTGCAGAAATTGAAAAAAACCGTCCAAATTAAAAATCGACAATTTTAAAAAAACCGCCAAAATTGGACAAATAATAAGAAAAATACCATAGACATAAAGAGAAATCACTAAAATTGGGAAAAATCTCCAAAATTTAAATATCAGCTAAAATTAAAAAAAAAATTCAAAAATTAACAAAAATCGGCAAAATTAAAAAATCGCCAAAAATTTAAAAAAACCGTCAAAATTAAAAAATATTCAAAAAATTTTATTTCAAAAAAATGGTTAAAAAAAATCAATATATATAAAACAAGTAAGAGCGGCTAAATTCGGCTATGCCGAATCTTATATACCCTTCACCATGGTTGGGAAAAAAACTGAAGTTTATATATAGACATATACGGAATGGACAGATTTATATATGGACGCCTTTAAGAGGAAATTAACCATTAAGTTTGGTGATAAAACTTGGACTCGGGAAGATTTATGGTTCCAGAAAATAGGTATTTAAAAAAAATTATGTTTTGGGCATAACTTTTTTGTATCTAAACCAATATTTCCGAGTTTTTTCAGCAAATATGTTATACTAAAACTTTTCGATCTTTTGCTATATAAGACGTATTACAGCTCTAGAAAAGTGTTTATTGTTTGTGTATAAAAGGTGAAGAGGTGAAAGAAAAGAAGTTCAGCAAATCGTTAAAAGAAATCACTAGAACTGCATGTGTTTGATTTCTACAAAAACGTTTGATTTAGCTGGCAAATTTGCATTTGGGATTTTATTTCGCTTTTTTATTAAAAAATATTTTTAATTTCTTTAGCTTAATTTTAAAAATTTGAAGGAAAATAGTTTATAAATTTTTTCTTATAAATTATTATAAGTTATGACCTAAAATAGTTGCACTCAAAGGGAAATTATATATAAAATTTTCTTAATATATGAGAAATAAAATGGTTTAAAAATCTGTTTATAAATTCTTTTAAATCGATGCAAAAAATAGAAATAAAAACGTTTGTATTTTGTTTGTATCAGAGGGTTTTTATAAAAATGTTGATGTTTTTAGCCTATTTATGGATTATTTGATTATTAATATAAAATTTTATATAAATTAATTATTAAATGTTAAAAAAAACCAAAAATAAACAAAAAAAAAGTCTTAAGAAAATAAAAAAAAAAATGTATGTACAAAAAAAAAGTGAATTGACCGGGATTCGAACCCGCGGCCTTAGAGAAAAAAGTATTTGTGACATAGCGTCTAGACAACTGAGCTATTGAAGCTCACACAAAATCATTGTTAATAGAGGTACATATATAAAAAGTCTTCGTTCATTAGAGATTTGTTTGGTTTTTATTTAAATGACAAATCTTTGTATGTGTTTGTTGTTTGTGTATAAAAGGTGAAGAGGTGAAAGAAAAGAATTTCAACAAATTGATGTGTTTGTTATTCGTAATATTCTACATATATATAAAAACAAAGGGATTTTACGGAAAAAATTAGAGGTAGTCCTGGTTTTTTGTTAATATCTCAGCCATTTATTAACCGATCTGTCTGATTTTCAATAGCAAACAGAAATGGATCACATGTAACAGAAATACATAACAATCAAGTCCTCATTATTTCTGGGTTCTTCGGAAAACCCATTTCAACACACGGACGGACATCGTTAAATCAACTTTGCTCTTCATAAGGACCCAGAATATATATACTTTATAGGGTCTAAGATCAATATTGTAGAAATTACAAACGGAATGACAAACTTATATATACCCTTCCACCTGTGGTGAAGGGTATACAAATCGCTAAAAATTTTAAGAAATCGATAAAATTTAAAAAAAAACAGCAAAATTTAAATAAACGCCGAATAAATCGCCGAAATTGAAAAAAGAAATAATTAAAAAATGCAAATAATTGAAAGAAATCGATAAGGATGACAAAAAAAAAACAAAATTTAAATAATCGCCAATATTTACAAAACTCGGCTAATTAAAAAAAAATCCTACAATTGATAAAAATCACCAAAATGCCACAAAAATCAAAGAAAAAATTGTTAGAAATTGAAAGAAACCGATAAAATTGAAAGAAACGCCAAAATTTAACTAATCGCTAAAATTTAAAAAATCTTAAAAATTTTAAAAATAGCCAAAACTAGAAAAAACTCCAAAAATTGACAAAAATTAGAAAAAAATTTTTAGAAATTGAAAGAAATCTGTAAAGTTGAAAAAAGAAATCGCCAAAATTACTAACCGCTAAAATTAAAAAAAAAATCTTAGAGCTTTAAATTTAAAAAATTCGCCAAAATTAAAAACGCCAAATTAAAAATTGCTAAAATTGGTCAATATTTAAAAAAATCGTTTAGAGAACTCCAAAATTTTTCAAAATTAAAAAAAAAAACGCGAAAAGAAGGAAAATTACTTAATTGGGGGAAAAAACAAAGAAAATCGTAACAAAAATATATAAATCTCTCGTTTTTTTAAATAGCGCTTAAGAATAATGCAATGATTTAAAGAAAATTGCTAGAAATTGTAAGCTAAAATTGCAAAAAATTTTACAGTGTTTTTATTCAATATCTATATTATTCTAATTTTAGTGGTTTTTTAAATTGGATAAAAAAAATCGCCAAAATTACAAATCGCAAAATTGAAAATTTGAAAAACGCCGAAATTGAAAAAAAAACAACTTAAAATTGGCCAAAATTGACAAAAATTGACAAAAATCGGGAAAATTTGACAAATCGCTAAAACTAAGAGAAAAAAAAGATAAAAACGCTAAATGAAGGAAAGTCACTTAAATAAGAAAAAGATAAAAAAAAATAAAAGAAAATCTCCACAAAAAATATAAAAATCGCTCGTTTTTTAAAATAGTGCTTAAAAATTATGCACATAATTAAAGAAAATCGCTAGAAGTTGAAAGTTAAAATTGCAGAAAATTCTACAAATTTTCAATTACGGAGTCTTTATTCAATATATAATTTAAGCGGGTTTTTCGATTTCATAATGTTAAAATTATTTTTGTATTTTTTTTTTATTAATTTTTCTAAATTTACCGATTTTTCTCTGTCAGTTATTTTTATGTAATTAGCGATTTTTTCAATTATTAGATATATTTTTTTAATTTTGTCGATTTTTGTTTTTTAATTACAATATTTTTTTTAACGGTTTTAATAGTTTTTATCTATTTTTCCCCCATTTTTTATGCGCACTTGATGTGCGAAGTGCAAACAGATATTTTGATTTGAAATTTTAATTCAACAAAAGAATAGTAATTTTAAGCATAAAATGTTTAATTGTAAACACATTATGTGTAAAACTGATTTGTGTGAACATCATTGTAGATGAAAGTACATAAAAAATATTCTTACACATTTGGTGTTTATTTTTACCGAATTTTTGATATATATAAATTATATAAAATTTATCCTATTTTAAAGTAGTAAATTAACACAAAATTTTTTAGAAATAAGGTTCAGGTCCCTTCTTGCAATTTGGGCCACTTATCACAACATGATCAAAATTATACTTGGTGTAGAGTATCAAATAGCCAGCCTGGCCAATTTAAATTTTTTCTTTGTATTTATATTGCTGTTACTTTTTTCAATCAGTCACTTACTTATTGTTAGGCGATCAGTCTGCCAGTCAGCCAGTCAGTTAGTCCCTCTATTGTTGTCGTTTATACTCATAGTAACTGTTTTCTAATAAATACTCCACAGTTGGCGAAGTAAACAAAAAACTAGATTTATATTTTAATGGGATTTTTTTAGTTTAGTCTATTTTTATAATTTTTTTTTACTTTATTATTGCAATTTTTTTCTTTAATATTCTTTTCAAAGTGCCTTTAAAATGTGTTTTAGTTATTTTGACTATAGTTTTTTTTTATGTATATAAAAAATATCATTCGAATTTTAACAGTGGTAATGGAATTATGCAAAAAAATGGAAGAAAATAATTATTAATTGGTCCGTGAGGTTTTCGGTAATGTCCCGGAGTACAGCGGTATTGAAGAACAACAAATAATATATATTCAATTTCTCAAATACAGGGTAGCCCTAAAATATTCACCCAATGCTGGTTAACTACAGGTTGGTTGAAAAGTTCCTGCGCTCACCAAGAGATGGCACTGCTAGCCCCAAACTTTTTTTTTCTCAAGTTGGTATAAGTCATTCTGTCAATTCTTTCTTTGTTTACAAGCCATTTGAAGTTGACGTGTCATTGATTTTTTTTAATATGGAAAAAATTTAATATCGTGCAGTCATTAGATTCTTTGTTTCGAAGGGTTTAAAAGCAAAGGAAACATATGAACAATTGTTAGGAGTGTATAAGGAGTCCTCACCTTCAAAACGCACCGTTGAATTTTGGGCTGGTGAATTTAAACGTGGTCGTACCAGCCTTAAAGACGATCCACGCGAAGGACGACCAAAAACTGCAACCACAGCAGAAATCATTGAGCAGGTACATAATAGGTTAGTGAAAATTCAAGTTTGACTAAGCGTGAAATTGCTAATGCCATAGGCATCTCAGACGAACGAGTACTCCATATTTTACATGAAGAATTACGTATGAAAAAACTGTTTGGAAAGTTCAACAAAAAATGGATCGAAAACAAATTTCTCATCGTAATTTGGAGCGTTTTAAGCCGAATAAAACCGACTTCTTGAGTCGTTTTATAACTATGGATGAGACTTGGATCTACCACCATGATCCTAAATTGAAACAACAACGTTTACAGTAGACTGAAGCTGGTTGTTCAGCTCCAAAGCAGGTGAAGTCACAACGATCAGCAAAGAAGGTTATGGCATCAGTTTTTTGGGATGCAAAAGGAATTTTGTTGTTTGATTATCTTCAAAAAGTAAAACAATCAACTCTGAATATTATTGCAGCCTTTTGGATTAGCTGGATGAAAAAATTCGTGAGAAAAGACCTGGTTTAAAGAAGAAAAAAATCATTTTTCATCAAGACAATGCACCTGCTCACAAAAGTGTTTTGACAATGGCTAAATTCAAAGAATTAAAGTACGAATTGCTTGAACATTCACCGTATTCACAAGATTTGGCTCCCAGGAACTACTATCTCTTCAGAAATCTCAAACAATTCCTTCGTGGAAAGCATTTTTCGTCGAATGAAGAGGCCATAGCAGCCGTAGACGGTTATTTTGTAGAGCTTCCGGAAAACCATTATAAGGATGGAATAAAATTATTGGAAGATCATTGGAACAAGTGTATTGAGCTTCTAGGAGATTATATTGAAAAAAAAAATATATTTCGTAACAAAAACTGTATTCTTTCATTTCGAGCGCAGGAACTTTTCAACCAACCTGTATATCTTAAAAATGAAACAACATAATTTAAATTTAGTTTGGATCTCTAAGTTTTTTGCCATTAATTTTTGATGATTTGACCAATATCAAGTGGTCGCCGCCATTGTTAGCGATCGTTTGGGTTCTTTTTTCACATTCCATCGTTCCGGAGAGAACTTCGGGCGATAAATTTTCGCACTTTTGTTCGATATTCTCTTTGAGAGTTTCTGTGGCTTGTTTTCATAGACCTGATACTTAAAAAAATAGAACAAAGTCTGGAGCGGTTTAATCTGCCGTTCTTGTTAGTCACTGGAAATCTTCAAGACGACGCATGTTCTTCAGCCCCAATTTATCAATCAAACTCGTTACGCAGAAAAAAATATTGCCAAAAAATTTAAATTAATTTTTTTTTTTGATTTTATGTTCATCTTCAATTAAATTTTTAATCATATCAATTAAATGATTCTGTTCGCAAACGATTTTTGGCTATTTGAATTGATAAAATTTAATCAATTTGATTACAAATTACAAAATTCTGTTTGTTAGATTAAACAACTCTCATAGAATATTTTTGTAAATACAAATAAATTTTTTTTAAAGACCAGAACAATGGAATTTTTAAATACAAAAAAGTTATTGTTGTTTTTTTGTAACTTAAATTTTTATTTTCACAGAATTTCTAAATGAAAAATAACAATTTACAAACTTCTGAAACAAAAAATTTTTATAAATCGAATTAGAATTTAAAAAATTATTTTTAATTACTTAAAATTTTGTGATACTTTTTTTTGTGTATCAACAAAAATCAAATTAATTCTTTTAATTTAATATTAATTGAATAAAGAAGAATGTACAGAATTTTGCAAATCGATTCGTTGAAAGTTGAATCAAATTCAAAAATTAAATCAAGGAATGATGTTTTAAAAGATATATTTTAAAGTTTAAAAAAATTGTTAAAATTGGAATTCTTTTATGAGGCTAACCTATTTTCTAGAATATTTATTTTTAATTTATAGCAAACTAAACCTGCGAAAAATCATTATACCAAAAGGAAATTTTGATTATTAAACAACTTGTTAAGGATTTTTTGGTATTTCAACTTTGAAAATGGGAACATGAGAACAAACTTTTTTTGGCAGCACTGCCGAAACGCATGCATCAGTTAAGATAAAGTTGGTACCATAGTATTTTTTGTGGTGCTATTGGAACCTCAAAAGTACATGGTACTTCTATAAACTATTTGGTAAAAATTATACACAAACATACACAGAAAAAAATATCACAAAATTTCAAGTAATTAACATGTAAAAAAGGCTTAAATTCGACTGTGCCGAGTCTTTGAATACCCTAACCTTTTGAAGAAAAATTATGGAGGTGAAAGAAATTTTTTGATGGGAAAACCTTTTTTTTTAATGGGAAAATAAATTTTATGGTGAAAAAATATTTTTAGGTGAAAAAAATTTTTTGTGGTGAAAAAAATATTAGTGGTGAAAAAAATTTTTTGAGGTGAGAAATATTTGAGGTGAATACAAAATATTATTCATTTCTATGCGACTGGTGAAAAAATATGAAAATATATATTCTGTACCAGTCGCTACTGTGAAATTGTACAAAAATACATTAATTTGTATCTTCACATTTTCACTCATAACTTTTTAGCCGCTGGACAGATTTTTCTCATTTTCAATACCAAACTCCTCGGGAGAATGTTCAATAATCCGGATAAAAATAGGCACCCCCACTTGCGTCTTCGCGTCGTGATCGCCATTTCAACAGACAGACGTGCTGTCGCTTCAGAAATAACAAAGCAAGATAAGGCTTACAGATTTTATGGAGGGGACAATAGTAGAAAAATATAAAGAAATTCCACATATGAAGATCTTTTTAATATAATATTGTCAACGTCAGATCCGTTGAAAATGGAAAGTTGAGAATATGGATTTAGATGAAGAAGTTAAAAAACTACAGAAATAACACAGAACAGAATATAGAATATTTGTAATCAAATGAATAATATTTAAAACTGCCTTTCAGTATTATTTAAGTACGAAAAACATAGTATTAGTAAAAAAAAAAATAATAATAAACAGAACCTCACAATGTTACAAAAAGCTATTAAAATCATTTGTAATTTTTATTTTCAAAAGGTTTTTTTATCCACATACGAGTATGTTTGTAATGTTTTAATAAATAAGAAAGATTCAAAAAATAAAAACCCATATTTTCATATAAAAATTTAAAAACAAAAATCAGAATCATTGCGCTAATTTTCAGTAGATATGTTCTGCTAAAATTATCAAATTTGTCAGCAAAAAATAATAAATTTTTTTTAAGTGTAAATATTTTTTTTTGAGTGTAAACAAATTTGCTAATTTGACAGCAAAAAAAAATGGTTAATTTTTCAGTAATAAAAGCAAAATTTCCAGTTGATTTTACTTTTTTTCGAGTGTAAAAATTTTTTTTTGAGTGTAAACATAAAAAAACTAATTATTACGAAAATGTTTATAATTATTATTAAAACAAAAATATGACATTTTTTAATAACCCATGTAAAAATCAAAATATATATTAGCATATATGATCATATATTGGCATACACGGCCATATATGTCTCTGCATAGTTCAGTATATAACCATACATGATCTCATATATGATCATATATCTACGGATCCGAAATTTGAAGATATATGGCCGTATATGGTTATATATATGCTCATATATTATCTATGTATGCTCATATATGAAGATATTTGACCATATACCCTCATATTTCTGATCCGAAGATATATGATCATATATGAGATCATGTATGGTCATACATTGAACCATGAAAGGACATATATGATTGGTTATTCCCATATATGATCATATACAAGCCCATGTATGATCATGTATGTTCATTAGACCGTACCACCTTACAGGCAAAAAAAAAAGTTCACCGTACACCCTCAAATATAAAGTATTTTAACAAGAAAATTTCGAAAATATTTTTTTTTTTTTTGGCCGAACGTAGGGGTCGCCATTTTATATTTTTCGTTATATCTTCGTTATTTACCGTCCGATCTTAAAGTGTTGTATATCAATGTTTCTTGTCTCGCGGAGGCCGATGTTTTCCTCGAAGGAGCCATTGACCTCAAGTAACCCGTTCTAGTATTAACCCACCAGATCTCAGTTGCTACCACCTTAATGTACTACCCTAATATTTTAAAATGAAAGCTCGCAAAAAAGCAATAAACTTTTGCTAGTAAAGAATTCCAATAATTCCAGCGGAACTATTATTTTATTTTTTTTTTAATTTGTTATGTTGCCGAATGTAGGGCATTTCTATTTTTTTGTCATATCTTCTGTATTTACAGTCGGAATGATTTTTGATGCAACAAATTGGTATCATTGCGACAAAAACATTGATATATAACCCTTTAAGATCCGACTGTAAATACAGAAGATATGACAAAAAAATAAAAATGCCCTACATTCGGCAACATAAAAAATTAAAAAAAAAAATAAAATAATAGTTCCGCTGGAATTATTGGAATTCTTTACTAGCAAAAGTTTATTGCCTTTTGCGAGCTTTTATTTTAAAATATTAGGGAAGTACATTAAGGTGGTAGCAACTGAGATCTGGTGGGTTAATACTAGAACGGGTTACTTGAGGTCAATGGCTCCTTCGAGAAAAACATCCGCCTCCGCGAGACAAAAAACATTGATATACAACACTTTAAGATCGGACGGTAAATGGCAAAGATATAACAAAAAATATAAAATGGCGACCCCTACGATCGGCCAAAAAAAAAAAAAAAAATATTTTCGAAATTTTCTTGTTAAAATACTTTATATTAGAGGGTGTACGGTGAACTTTTTTTTTGAGGTACGGTCTAATGTTCATATATGTTTCGATTTTTACATGGGAAATAAAAAAAATCCATATTTCTTAAAAAGTACTTAATCAATTTTAATGAAATTAAAACTGAGTAAAGTTCAACTAAATATCTCTATTAAGAAAAATACTAAAATATTTTGATCGGTTTAAAAGTTACAGAATTTAAGCCAATGAAAAAAGTTTTTCAGCCACTGAGCGTCTCCGCTGGTTAGGTACCAAAATCTCGATCGAAATCCAAAAAAAAAAGGGATTTATTATTAAAACTTATTAGTTGAACTTCACGAATATCAAAACCAAACTGACATACGAATCCATTTGCAAAAATGGTTGCACTTTCCAATAGGGTGACACTTATTGCCCCATCAAAACTGACAGTTGACATCTTCCGATAAGGTGAAACATTTTGGGCTACCTTGACTTAAGTAAGAAACAAGTAAGCCGGTTTTTAAATAAATTATCATTTATTTTAAATTGTTGTTGTTGTTCTGTTGCTTTAACTTACTAAACTATTTTAAGTGTATCAGTGAACGCCACTGCTAAAATGAAAATCTTTATTTAATATTAACAATTTTATTTTCTTTCCTACAGCCGTATATTCAATTATCTTAATTAATCGTTGGTATTAAGATAATTGTTTAAACTTTTTTTATTACTTAAACCACTGTTTACAGAGTTTACATTGGCCATTATTACATCACGTAATTACAGTATTTTAATTGAATTTTATGTTTTATATGATTTTTTGTTCACAAAAAATGTTGGTTTAAAATAAATTCTGTTGTTATTGTTGATATATTTTTAGCAATGGCAGGTAAATTTTTTTAGTTAAAGCAAAAAAAAAAAAAAACAACCAAATAAAACTTAAAAAAAACTGATAGAGGATAGCAAATTTATTGATACTATTTTTAATATTTAAAATACTTGTTGGTCCTTAAACAGTTTTTGTTTTTAAATTTAAAGTATTAAATGAATTTATATTAGTAAAGTTAAAATTTTTTTACCAAGTTTTTTTTCTTATATTTTACCTTTTATACAAAAAATTAGTCTTCATACCTCCTACACGTATGAGTGATTAATGTTACGTATACGTTAGGGAGGTATATCACACAGCAACAAAACCAACCTTGATGTATAAGAAAGTGAAACTTTTTACAAAATACTTTTAATACCCTCAACAAATTTTATTAAAGTTTTTCGTTTTTGCGTTATTTATGTGTGTAAACGGCTGATGTTTGCTGTTATTTACCTTTGTATGTATTTTATATGTTCTTGTCACCTGAGGTTGATTTTGTTAAATTTTATTCCCACAAAATACCTTATGTTTCTTATAAGACTATAAGCCTTCTTTGTTTGATATATATTTTTTTTGTGTGCATATGCCAGATTTCATATAACAGACATTTCATGCTAATTGTTCTGGTTAAAGCGTGCATGCCGCAAATATAATTTGGGACAAATTTAGGGAAAACATTTCAAATTCCGTGTGGGGTCTTTATTCGTTTTTATGATTAGGAAAGAAAATATAGATCTGAACGAATGTTAAAAAAAAAATGCAAATTATTTAATTTGTTTACCGTGCAATAACCTCTATCAGCCAAAAAATATTAAAATTTTTCATTTGCAATAGGCTCTATCAACCATATCGCTACAAATAACCGAAAACACTATATTTTTTTTATATATAGCATTCAGTAATCATATTTAACAATTATTATGGAAAATAGTGTAATTAATACTTTAAGAATTAGGTCATAAATCGTTTTCTGTCTCTCCGGAAAATATAACTTTTGGTTCGACAAATTAACAAACATATTTCGAAAATAATTATTTGGTATAAAACTTCAAAATACCGATATTCACAACAGTTGGCGTATCTTTTACACATTTTTTGTATCTTTATAAGCTTATATGGCATTTTGGAGGATAAACATCAACGAAATAGTGTAAATAACAAAGTTTTTTTGCTTCGAAAATATCGAATTTTGTGCCACAAGCATTATTTGCAGGAAGTATTGCTTTACTTCATCAATTAAAAAAAAATTAAAAAATTACAGTTGAAGCACATCGATTGCTCTCCGAAGCTTATCCTGAATACCGAGGCGCCGTTCATTTCTGTCTACACACATTGTTATTATATTAAGCAAAACATCGAACAAATCTGGTCAGTTGAAGGTAATTTAATCACTAATATCCCTTTCTGGCTCTGGAGGACATCCTTTGATATCCTGTGAGTATCCTGCGAACATCCTCGAAGGTCCTTCGGATATCTTTGAGGGCCCTGCGGATATTCTTGAACGTCCTGAGAATATCCTTGGTTATCCTGCTGATGTCCTTGAAGGTCCTGCAAATATCCTTGATGATCCTGAGGATATCCTTGAAACTCCTGTGAATATCGTTGAAGATAATGGGGATATTCTTAAAGGTCCTGCGAATATCCGTAAAGGTCTTATATTTTAAGGTTTTGTAGATGTCCTTTAAGGTCCTGCGAACGTCCTTGAAGGCCCTGCAAATATCCATGAAGGTCCTGTGAAGATTCCCGAAGCAATCGAATCGATGTCCACAGAGCGAGCGTGCCGTGCCAGATCGCTGTCTTACTCAGGCGTACTCAACAGAGGAAGCGTGCCGTCCCAGTTCTCTGCCCCCCCTATACGTAGCTCAACAGAGGATGCGTGCTGTCTCAGGTCTCTGTCCTCCCCTAATCAAAGTCAACAAAGCGAAAGTGCCGTTCCAGCTCACTGCGTGCCGTCCCAGGTCACTTTCCTCCCCTAATCGAAGTCATGTCTAGGTCGCTGCGAATCGAATACATCTAAGGGAACGTGCCGTCCCTGGTCGCTGCCCTTCCCTATAAAGAGCTCCACAGAGGAAACGTGCTGCTGCAGGTCATAACTCAATCGTACTCGAAGTCAGCAAAGGATTATTGCCATCCCAGGTCGTTGTTCTCTCAACAAGTGGTCCTGCGGAAGTCACGATCGTTCAAGATCCGAAGAAATATCCGTGCCACGATTCGAATTCTCTCGTTATCGCTTTCTCTCTTTCATTTTCTCTCCCTCTCTCTCTTTCTTTATTAATCCTGTAGTCATAGTCTCAATAAATGGATTATGTTTTATAATTTTAAATAACGCCCTTTAGTTTCGATCAATGCATTAAATAAATTGCTGTGACGATCCCTATCCCCGCGAGCTCACCCGAAATAATGGAGGAAAACTCGTCTTTACTCGTATAATACGTTCCATCAATAGAGGCTCATAACTCGATGACATGCAAAAGTGGTGACTTCGAAGATGAAGGATTGTTGCCAAACTCAAGAAGAACTTGCGAAATTTTTGGCAGTCCCTTAAGCAGCAATTTCAAAACATTTGCAAGCAGCATAATTTATCCTAAAGCAAGGATATTGGGTACCACACGAGTTGAAGCCGAGAGACGTTGAAAGAAAATTTTGAATTTTCGAAATGCTGTTTGAACGCCATAAAAAGAACTAATTTTTGTATGTGAAGCCCGGCAAACCAGCCAAATAATCGCCTAAGCCGAACACAATTAATTTATTCAAGGCAAGCATTGGCCGAAAAACGCTCGGAATATGCAACCAGACATAAAGCCGCAATATTCCCACATGAAACCACCCGGCCACATAAAATTCAAATATATATTTAATCTTGAAGGGGACAATTGAAATGAAAAGCCTCATAAGTAAATATTACTAAATGTGGAAGCATTTATATGTACATGATGTAGAAAATCTTTTAAAATTTATACTAATTTTAATATCTCGGTAAAATCTTTACAGAAGTATTTAAAATCTTTGATAGAGATGTTGATGGTTTGTGTGCATAACAAATAATTTCTAGTTTTTTATTTTTTTTTTTTGTTGTCTTTTAAAATATTCTTATCTGGTATTTTTACATTTTGTTACGGTTGCGTAAAATTGTTATGTAATTTTTTTTTTGTTTTACATTTTCTAGACAAAAAAAAAATATTTGTATTTATCTAATTACTCCTGACAAAAACTCATACAAGCAGATAAAAACATATTCTACATGTAGATATTTATAGTTTGACATTTTAAGGAAAAATAACACTATTGCCGCTGGCAGTGGAAGAATATTTTAAAATTATTTATAGAAAAGGTTAAACAACATTAACAATAGAATTAACTCTAAGAAGCTACAAACACTTTCACGCACTTTAAATAATTCTTGCATACGTATACGAAATTTATGTTAACCCTCTAACAGATAAGGATGCCTCAAGGCAGCTATCCGTTTTTTTTTCCTATTGTAAATCTACTGAACATTTTTTTAAGTGTACCTTTGTTACTTACGATTGCTTACTATTCTGTTTACCGTTATATTTTTGGTTGAATGCAATAGAATTAGTTTTGTGTGTTATGTTTTTATTTTTAAGCAAGAAATCAGTGTGATTAAAAACAATTAAAAAAGTGCTAAATTCGGCTGTGCCGAATCTTTGAGTATCGTCCACCAATATCCTAAAAAGATATTCTCTTCTGTTTTTGATACAAATAATATAAAAAAACTTTAAAAGTAAAATAATGTAGGTGAACAAATTTTTTTTAGGTGAAAAACTTTTTTAGATGTGAAAAGAACTTTTTGATGGAAAAAAAAATTTAGAGGTGAAAAAAAATGTTTAAGGTGAAAAAATTTTTTGTGGTGAAAAACAATTCTAGTGGTGGAAAAATGCTTGAGGTGAATACAAAATATAAACTGCTAAGCGACTGGTGAAAAAATATGAAAAAATATGTTATGTACCAGTCGCTACTATGAAATTGTACTAAATTTGTATAGGCAATTTAGAGCCACCTTTACATTTTCACTACTTTTTTTAAACATGGACTGCACAAAAAACACATTTTAAAGCATAGTTTTTGTCAAATACTCGATTTCGTTCCGGCTAATGGGAACTAGCTCTGCAGCTGAATATGCCTAATGTATTTTTGAGATTTGACGGATTGACAAATGTATATTTATGTTAATTTTTTCTTTTATAAAAAAATACAGATGAATAAAGTGCAATATTGTGCTCTTAAACATCTAAATGAATATTGATTTAGAAAATTAAAGTATGATATACACATAAAACATATATTTTGCATAGCTTTTGGCAAACATTCTTTTATGTTATGAACGAAATAGAAAATCAATAATACCCTGTTGTATATTGTAGCAGAATATGCCTTATAGGGAGAATTTTTTTCAGATGCGCCACCTATTGGGAAATAGTTTCAACTAATGTTATTTCTTTAACAAATTAATGTCTTTGATTTATGTAACAGAACTTTTGTTATTTATTTAGTTTTAGTAATATTATTTACAGAGGTCTGCTCTGTTGGCGACTCTAACGTTTCTACTTACTTAACAGAAAAAAAATAGATACAGAAAAATTGTACCAATTTGTATGGAAAATTTAGAGGTATCTTCACATTTTCACTCATAACTTTTGAACCGCTTGACCGATTTTGCTCATTTTAAATACCAAACTGCTCGGGAGGATGTTTAATAATCTGGGTAAAAATAGGCAACCCCGCTTGCGTCTTCGCGTCGTGATCGCCATTTCAACAGACAGACAGACGGACAGACAGACAGACAGACAGACAGACAGACAGACAGACAGACAGACAGACAGACAGACAGACAGACGGACATCGCTAAATCGACTTAAAATTGCATAAGGATCACGAAACTATATACTTTATGGGGTCTTAAACCTATATTTCGACATATTACAAACGGAATGACAAACTGATATATACCCTCACCATATATGGTGGAGGATATAAAAAAATATTGAAAAAAATATAATTTTTGTGAAATAAAAAAACAGACTTCCAATTAAATAAATACAAAAAATAATTTTTGGTAAGTAGTTTATATATAATTGTTTAAATTAAACCAAAAATGGTTATTAAAATAATAATATTATTTGTTCTAAACGAAAAAATATTATAGCAGCCTCAGGGCACTCTTGCCCGTTTATGACAATTTTTGTGTTCTAAACCATTTTCACTGTAATATATATTAATTATTTTGTATTGTGGATTTTACTTTTCAAAAATGGAAAAACCAGATATATTTCCCAGAAAAAAATAAATTAAATATTTCTGAATTGACTAATGATGAATTGCAAAAGTTTATGGACTCAGTGGAAACCGATGAAGAGCTATCAGATTTCAGTAGTAATGATTAATTTGAAGATCCCAATTATGAGGATGATGATATTGTTGAAGAAGTTGAAGATAGTGAACTTTTTTTACGTCACTCTGGGGAAACAAAGGAAATGGAATCGAGTAACATTTCGCCTCAAGATGTCCATACATTGTCTACTAACCTTTCAATTGATGATTTACCTCAATCATTGTTGGGTTCTGTAGCGGTAACTACAAAGGAGATCCCTAATATCCCAAAATCAATTTCAAGTAATAGACTTCGATCGCCATTACCCTCTATGGAAGATACTGGTCCACTTGTTTCGCCAACGAATGGGGGATTCTCTGGTTCAGGTACTACCAAATATGTTATTCCATATATTTTTCGAATAAATTTCTGATTTACTTTCAGGTTCAGATGAAATACGAAAGGAGTCAACGGAATATTAAAATATAATATGGCGAAACACATCGATGCGCATTCACGTCAACGAAGTAGCTTTTCAAGGAAATTTTTCGCTTCCGTACTCTATAAGAAGCCCCCAACACAATGTAAGTGCAAAAAGTGTGATATACACTCATAATATTATGTAGTTAACTGTTTGTAGTTTAATAAAAAAGTTTTATGTTCCATTTAAAAATAAAGGAAGATACATTTATTTTTCAAAGAAATATCTATATTAACTTTTTTATACTATTCGAAATAATTTACTATCATTTACCGATTATTTTCAGTTTCATTTGTTTGAAATTTAATAAAAATTTACCCACAAAACGGAAACTTGTGGTTTATTTGTGTCCGTAACAGTTATTACAAATTTAAATTTTGTTTGCTGTCTGTTTCAAAAAAAAAATATTCAAAAAATTTCAATTTGTTTTTTTATTTAAATTGGTTGTATATATACAACAATTTTCAATACAAATTACAAGAACTTCATAAACACACATAAACACACATACACAAATACATTCCCACAAAAAGTGTTTATAGCTTCATATGCATACATACATTTTGTATTGTACGAGTATATTAAAAAAAAAAACAAAAAATACAAAAACGGAAATAATTTCAAATAAATGAAAAAAACATTTATTTTTTAAGAATTGGTAGGTAAAATTTTGACATTTATTTTAACTGATTATATCATTTGTTTCTTACGGATATTTCAGTTGATTAATCAACATTTAAAAATAAATAACAAATGGCATTTATTTTAAATGAAAATTAAGTAGACCGGTTTTTAAATGAAATATCATTTCTTTTAAATTATATTTTCAGTTATTTTAACTTACAAACTTTTTTAAGTGTACATTTATGTTGCTCAAATACTAAAAACTGTTTTTTTTTACATATTATTACCAAAAGTAGTATACGTTTTTGCTTTTTTCAAAAAAAAAAAAAAATCCTTTTTTGAATAAAACTCATTTAATTAATAAAACTCTACCTGTTTATAATTTTTACCGTAAACAGACAAGGATGCCCTGAGGCAGCCTTTCTTTTTTTCCGCCTGGCGACTAAAATAAAACAGATTTTCAACTTCAGTCTTGAATTTATTTGTTTTTTGGCAAATATTATTTAAAAAAAAAATTAACAAGCTGTTGTCATTAATATGAAGCTCTTGCCTGTTACAGGGTTAATGCAACAAAAACTTTCGTAAAATAAACGAAAAATGGTTAATTTTACGAAAATTTTTGTTATTCGAACAATTTTTTTTTTGTATTTTTATGGCTGCATTATTATGAGTGCGAAAATTACATTGAGGTTAGTAAAAATACCATTCACAATCGGTTTAAAAACATTACCCAGCAAAACTTTGGTAATAGGTGCGATATTTTCATGCGTTACCTTGTAATGATAGCTTGTTATTTGCAAGCATAAAGTAATAAGTTACTCATTATCGATTACGTAATATATGATTAATAAATGTGAAGTAATCTTTGAAATATTTTTAAAAATTTATTTTATGACATTACTTTGTGTTTTTTTGTAAGCAAAAGGGTAATGAATATTAGTTTTGATAACACTAGCGAAAAAACGAAGCGCAACAATTCATTTAAGTTTAAAGCAATCAAATACTATATGCGTCGATAGCTCAGTGGGTAGAGTTCTTGGCTGGCAACCAGAGTTCCCTGGTTCAATTCCCATCATGACCACATTATTTTTAATAACGTTTAAAATATTTGTAATATTTTTTTGTTAATAAAAATTTCTCTTTTTTAAAAACCTATTTTTAGACACATTACTTTTTCCTCTAAAGTAACTTTAAGGCTCATCACCTGTAAAATTCATCAATGAAGTAATGTGTAAAGTAATCCATCGGCCCCTATGGCTATACATTACTTTATCCATTATTTGGTAATGTGTGGTTTTGCTGGGTAGCTATGATTTAAATTTATATGAAAAGTTATGAAATCTAGTTTTATAAAATTTTCTTAATTATTCATTCAACAAATTTGAATGAAATATAAATATTTTGATTGAAAATTGAATAATAGAAAACAGTGTATTATATTAAAATTTTACAAAACTTATGTATAACATATATTTATAAATTAATGAAATAGTTTAATAATTTAACACTTTAATACTTTAAACCCTTATAAAAACAAATTCATAAATTCCTTTGAACATTCATGCATGTGTGTGTGTGTGTGTGTGTTCATGGGAAAATACATATTTGTTTGCATATTTGATACAATATAAACAAATTCTTAACATACAAAACATACTCGTACAAGTATTGTTATTTACTAAACTTTTTATTAAGGTCATTAAAAATAAAACATCTTATAATATTTTACAACTACTAGACTTTATCACAAAACCCTTCATTTTGGTCTCAACATATGTTATAAAAGCATACACTCATAGATAAATGTTTGCTATAACTTTGCTTTAAAATATCTCGATTACCTCAAAAAGGAAAGAAATGAAATAACAACCAAATAAAATGAAATAACCCCCAAGATAAAATGAAATTATAGCCAACAATGGGAGCTTTATTTTGTAATGAAATAACACTTAAAAATGAAATAAACAAGCGCCAATAAAGAATTGCCCTAAAAAATGAAATAAACCCCAAATCTTGTTTTTCTTAATTTGTTTTTTTTTTTTATTTATATTTATAAGCAAAAAAAAGAAAAAATTATAATTTCATTACAAAAAAGAATTACTGTATTTATGTTTTCCAATAATAATTTTAAATTTTATAAGCGCAGTTGGAAATTCTAACAAGAACTGACAATAAGTTCCAAAAATTAAAATATAAATTACATCAAATTGTAATTTTACTTGTGGAATAAAGTTATTGCCGGTTTAAATGAAAAATAATTTCTGAAAAAAAATTTATATTTAAGACAACGAAAAAAAAACACCAAATAAAATAACACCCAAATTTTTTTTAAGGCAATAACACCCAAATATTTTTGGGGTTTTTTTCATTTCGAGGCTTTGTCATAATTTAACAGTCTGAAAATGAAATATTATACAAACTAAATAAAATACAAGGTGGCGCAAAAGTAATTCTCCTATCAGAAAATGCTATAAATTTTGCGATTGGCCCCTAATGTCAGTTCTGTTTTGACATTTGTGTAGTAAACATATGCGAAATACACGTTAATAAACAATGTTACGCTACACTGCTCCAGAACGCGGAATATTGGTGACTATTTATTTGAGCAATAATCGGTCGGTGACTTTGGCACAACGTGAATTTCGTCGCAGATTTCCTAGCCGTCCAACGCCTACTGGTGAAACACTGCGACGTTTAGCCGCTCGCCTCGAAGAGACTGGCACAACACCTTTACATTACATTACACCCGCTCAAAGTCACTGTATGGTGTGCTGTTTTCGCTGGAGGAGTCATCGGACCTTTTTTCTTCGAAGACGTCGCGGGCCAAACGGTTACTGCCCAGCAAAAATAAATGGAAGTGATTCTTAAGGAATTAATTTTTCATTGATTCTAAAGTATCTTTCAGTTCTGATTTTTCTCTTTTAAGGAAGTTCTTTTTCACAACTTATAAAAATGTGATTTTTAATGAAATTAAACACTTTTCAAATCTATGACGCTACAAAAAGTAAAAAAAAATTATTGTAGTAAAAGTTGCAAGCATTTCGAATAGAGATAAATAAGGCCCGATTGCTGAATTTCCCGCTAAAATTTAACGAGCAGTAAAACCCAAACTTTGTATAGGAAACAACAACAAATGTGTCAGTTAAATTTCCAGGTAGAAGCTAACGGGAGATTGTGAAACTGAGGCTAAGACTCGATTACTGATGTGCTGTAGAAATCTAAATTACAAATTCAAAATTTATTTGGGAAGAACAAAAGATTTAATTTTTCACTAAACCATAAGAAGGGCTTTAGATGCAATGAAAAAGGATCGTAAAAGAAAACTTCCACCCTATGACACCCCTATGTAAAAATCATTGGTCCCGATCCAAATTTTCACAACACTGGAATCAAAATCACTGCTTCTTTTTCTCTTCTTTTGCTACTTTTTTTTGCTGGGTGTGAATGGTGAGCGCTACAGAGCAATGATCAGCGAGTTCTTTTTGCCGCAACTTGATGAATTGGGATTGGAAAACATGTGGTTCCAACAGGACGGTGCAACGCCACACACTGCACGTGCCACAACCGATATGCTGAAGGATGCATTTCCCGGGCGCCTAATCTCCCGTTTTGGCGATTTGCACTAACCAGCAAGATCGCCTGATTTGACCGCTTCAGACTTCTTTTTGTGGGGCTTTTTGAAGTCGCGGGTTTATGTCAACAAGCCTCAGACTCTTGCAGCTCTTAAAGACAATATCCGTCAAGAATGTGAGGACCTATCGCCGGAAGTTTTTGCCAAAGTGATGGAAAATGCCATAAAAAGGGCTCAAATGACAATCAACTGTGGCGGCGGCCATTTACATGACATCATATTCTCGACTTGATGTAAAAAAAATTAAAAGACCAAATAAAAATAATCCACAAGAATCAAAGTTTTTCATTTTTTTTTTTTTAAATTACAGCCAAAAACCAACGGAAGGTTATTTTTGAGCCACCCTGTAATAACCAAATTAATTTTTTGGGGGTTATTTCATTTTTAAATTTGGGAGGTTATTTTACTTGGGGATTATTGTTTTTAGTGGAAGACCCCGCACTATCCGAAAAGCTAAAATTTTAGCTATTATACGATCTACCATACAAGAACACTATGCCAGCATCACACTCATAAAAAAGATATGAACTAAAAATGAATCCAAAATTTCCTCTAAAATAGTTTAAAAATTTTCCTCAAGTTAAGTAAAATTTTATTAAAACTTAAAAAAATTTTCTTAAAATTAATAAAAATTCCTATGTTTGGGTTAAAACGAAGTAGTTTTTATACTCAGAAATAGTTTATAACTTTTCTAAGTAATATTTCCTGATTTTAGGAAAAAAAACTGGTATTTTAAATAATATTTTATCAATTTTTAAGAAAAACATCTGTTTTAAGAAATTTGCATACTAAAATGTAATATAACTAAGTTTAGTTCAAAAAAAAATTAAGAACATAATTTACTCCCATTTAGTTCAAAAAATGTGTCTAACTTAAAGTGAGAAAGTACTTGAACTTAATGTGAGTTATTTTTTTTAGCCAGTAGTAAAATTAACTAAATTTTAGAAAGTCATTTCTGAATACAGTTTTTAAGTCTACCACTTTCTAATTTTTAAGAATTGTTTTCCAAAAATTATTTTAGGCAATTAAAAACTAAAAGTAATAAATTTTTTCGTAAGAATAAAAATTTATTTGGTTTTAGCAACTTATGAACTAATTTCTAAGTTCAGATAAATTTTAATAACATATTATTTTTTCAGTTTTTTTTTTTTAGATAATTTTTGAGATGTAATAACCTTAGGTATAGGTTTTTTTTTTGTTGTAAGACGTTTAACTTATTTTCAATATTTTTTCCAAAAAAAAAATGAACTCAAAACAAACTTGTTAGATTTCCTAATTAAAAAAAAATATATATTATTAATTGAAACAAATTAAAGTAACTATTTAAAAAAATTACAGAGCATGATTGTAATTTTTGGTTCGTGGTCGTGCGTGGCCGTGAGTAAAAAATGGCTCACGTATCTATCTCTGATCACGTGCCTATCTCTAATCTAACCAGAAATACACTATGAGTGTAAATTATTTAAAAATATATGGTAAAATACATAACCTTTATCAAAGAAATAGTTTCATATTTATTAGAAAATTTTTAATCAAATTTAAGGATAATTTTCACTTAAAAGAAGTGCCATTTAACTTGATGTTAGAACATATTTTCTTATTTTTAGGGAGTTAAGTCTTAGTTTTTGGTTAAAAAAAAATAATCTAATGAACCTAAATAAAACAAAATTTTTCTTAAAACCAAGGAAACATTTCCTAACTAATAGTAAAATTTTAGATGATGTATGAACTAATTAGGAGGAAATTTTACTGTTTTCTTATAAAAATTTACTTCTCAGTAGTAAAATTTTTCTATAATTTAGAAATTTTGACCATATTTTATTAAATATTGAAAATTTTAGTAAATATTGCTAAAAAGTGTCTTTGGCGCCGTTTTCATAAAATAGGTTAATTTTTTTTGAGTGTATCATTATTTTCGAAAATAAGTCCCCCCAGGTGAAAATGATCATATATTACCATTTTTAAATGGGTGACTGGACTGACTACAAATGTCAGAGGCATGTTTCATTGGATTTATAATTATTTATTGATTGCTATCAGAATTTTATAATTCCATAATTATCATATTTTTTCATAGTCAGAATTTTTATGGTTACAACCAATCATGTTATAAAATAGGAAGTGATAATCATTATTTAATTAAATATTAACTACATATGATAATCATGGTAGCGACCATATTGATAGTTAGAATCTATTAATAAACCAATAACTTGATTGTGACAATCATACCCGGATGCAGAAAGTATAATATGGTAGCAGTGATCATGTTGCAACCATGTTTTTTCTGCGTGTGGGATAAAGTGATTTTGTCAACACCGAAGTAGGACGTTGCGATATGTATAAGGGATTAATGTTATCTTCGTTGGGTATCGAATCTGCAACCGTCTGTGTAACAGTGCAATGCCCACAAATAGATTGATTGAGGTTTTTAATTTTAAAACTGATTTTTATGTTTCCATTTCCAATTACTAACATCTTTGTTTGAGTGTGCAAAATTTAACATGAATTTTATTGAATTCATTAATATGCATAAGCATTATTATCACCTAAATGGTTGTTGGTTTACTATTCATGATATAGCCAATTAAATTTATAACATCTAACAATACAGTGTTGCGACAACAACACAGACACAACTTTTTACACAAAACTTTAAGCAATAAAATCTTTTTGGTTGTCAATTGTATTGAAAATTGTATGGTGAATACAAAATATCATTCTTCACCATTAAGCTTTTGATTATAAATTATGATTGACTAATGGAATGATTGAATTTGCAAACTATAATTTGTATATGGGAATTAATTTTTAGTTGGTCTCAATCGATTTAATTTTTAAAGAATTCATTTGTTTTTCATCATTCGATTTGTCCATCACTGAATACAATTGTTGGGAATTGAATCGTTGGGAATACAATCGATTTACAAATTTGGGAACTCAATCGGTTTATTGTTCATTCGTTTGAGTAATTTGAGAATCACATTTGACTTTTTTTATTCGATTTTAAAATTTATAAAATAATTTACTACCGGGCATGTTCTGAATTTAACTTTTAGGTGAAAGTAAAAATTTCATAATTATTTTTTCTCAATTTCTTTTAGTTTCGTTAAAAATTTATGTGAATTGTGATCAAACAGTGGTCATTTATTAAAGTAAAGTTGAAATTGGTTCAACTAAAACTTTGGAATGCAGTGAAATAGGTGCCGCCATAAATATAAATTTCACGCGGATTTGAATTCGCACTAGTTCCAGATCATGCCCGACGTTATTAGTTTCAATTAAAGAAAATTTAATTCTTTTTTTACAAATACAAGAAAATCACAACTAAGAAAAAAAAAATAAAAAAATCACCAAAATTGAAAAAAATGCTAAAATTTGAAAGTGATTGCTCGAATTAAAAAATCACCAAAAAAAAAAAAAAAATTAAATTAATCGAATTTAATCGTTTAAACACAATTTTAATCGTGGATTTGTATTCACACTAATTACGTTATTAGTTTCAATTAAAGAAAATTTAAGACTTTTTTTCCAAATACAAGAAAATCAAAACTAAAAAAAAAAAACAAAAATTAAAAAAATTACCAAAATTGAAAAAAATCGATAAAATTTAAAAAATTGAATCCCAAAAATTGGTAAAAAATTGCCAAAAATTTGAGTTTTCTTAAATAAAAATATGCTAAAATTTGAAAATGATTGCTCGAATTAAAAAATCATCAAAATTAAAAAAATTTTTGGAATTAAAAAAAAAAATAAAATTAATCAAATTTAATCGCTTAGATACAATTTTAATCGCGGATTTGTATTCCCACTAATTACGTTATTAGTTTCAATTAGAGAAAATTTAAGACTTTTTTCAAAACTAAAAAATATCACCAGAATTGACAAAAATCGCTAAAATTAAAAAAAAAAGAATTCCCAAAAATTGGAAAAAATTGCCCAAATTTGAGATTTCTCAAAATAAAAAAGTGCTAAACTTGAAAACTAAAGCGCTAAAGAAAAACATTTTGTGAAGACGCTAAAATAGAAAAAATCACTTAAACTTTAAAAAAGCCAAAATTAAAAAATTGCTACAATTAGAAACAAATTTAAAAAACGCTCAAATTGCCAAAATCACCAAAAATTTTAAATAATTGCTAAAATACAAAGAAGATCTGTCAACAACTCTCGAATGGATTATTAGAATTTAAAAAAATCGCTAAACTCAAATAACAAAAAAATAATAATAAAAAAAATCAATAAATTAAAAAAGAAAAATTGAATTTAATCGCTTAGATACAATTTTGATCGTACATATCGCGTTAACTAAAATCGCTAAATAAAAACTTTTTGCATCAGAGGTCTCAAATTTCGAGTTACTTGGCTAGTTTTTTAGATATCGTTAATTTCGAGAACCATTTTGTGCACAAAGAGAGCGACAGGAATTTATTTGGCTATATCGAATTTTTTTAATTTTTTGTTTTCGTTTTATCTATTTTCACATTTTTTTTTTTTTTGCTACAATTAGAAAAAAAACTCGAAAAAACACTCAAATTTGCAAAAATCGCCAAAATTTAAAATGATTGCTAAAATATGAGGAAAAGCGGTCAATACTTCGGTATGGATTTTTTAAAAGCTAGAAAGAAATTAAAAATTAAAAAAAAAATAATTCAATTTAATTGCTTAGATACAATTTTAATCGTACCTATAGCGATAACTAAAATCGCTAAAGTAAAACTTTTTGCACCAGAGGTTTTAAACTTCAAGTTAATTGGTTTTTTAGATAGCGTTTATTTCGAGAACCATTTTGTGCACAGAGAGAGAGAGAGAGAGAGGTATATTCGACGATGTCCATTATTTTGGCTATTTTAATAATTTTTTGTTTTTAATATTGTCTTAAATATGCAATTATTTCAATTTTTCAATTTTAAAGATTTTTTCAATTTTAGCGATATTTTAAAATTTTGGCGATTTTTTTAATTGAGACGTTTTTCTTCAATTTGACAGACTCTCTTTTCCAATTTTAAAGTTTTTTCAGATTTTGGCGTTTTTTTAATTTGAAAGTTTTTTTTAACAATTTAAGCGATTTTTTTTAATTAAAATGATTTTGTTTCCAATTTTAGCGTTTTTTTTTTTAATTTGCATTTTTTTTTAACTTGGGCGATTTTTAAAAATTTTGCCAATTTTTGTTTTACTTTTGGCGATTTTTTTTTTTTTTTACTTTTGGCGATTTATTTTTACAAATTATTTATTTTTAACTGTGAATTCAATAATAGATTTTTGCTATTTTCTTCTTTGTATTTGTATTATTTTTTTTTTTTAATTTACTGTAATAAAATAACATATTTGTCGATTTTCCAATATTTTTTTAATAAATCGATTAAAGAAAATCGAATGTTATTCCCATCGTATAAACAACAAACGAATAATAAATAAATTCCCAAATTATAAATTGAATGACTAAGAAATCAAATGAATTCATAATGATTGAATTCAATGATCGATAAAATCGCTTGAAATAAATTTATTGAATTTCTTGGACGTGAATTCCAACGAATGAATTGTAAATAAAGGATTCTCTGTAAATGTTTAAAAGGAAATTCATTTGATTATAATGTAAATCGAATTCGATTTTTAGGAAATTCATTAATTTTGCTTATTTTTTGTAAATATACGCAGTTTAAAAATCGTTATGAATAAACAAAAATTAAAGAAAAAAATTCTTTACAAAAAAAACTTTAAAATAATGTGAATTCGAAAACTACACTTAGAAAAAAAATTCAGTAGAAAAATGTGTAAACGGTTTTCAATCCCACTTTACTATTTTTGTACTGATTTTTAGTAAAAAAATTATTATTTAGCAAATCTTTTTGCTATTTACATTTTAATAATTACAGAATTTTTACAGAATATTTACAAATTTTTGTTGCTAATTTCAGAAATCATTTTACAAATTTTTGAAAACCGATTTGCTAAAATTAGCAAGAATACTAATTTTAAAAAAGGAAGGAAATGTTATTTCTAATAATCTAAACTTATACATACAAACTTAAATTGCCCTAAAATGTTACATAGGTTTAAAAAAGGGATCGGAAGAGGAGATACCGACTCATGTCTAAAAAGAGGTCACCCACTTAAAATAGCACTAAAAAGGTTTTTTAGTTCTAAAAATGAGCGCCCCGGTAGGCTAGTTGGTAGCGTGCTAGCTTATCAGTGCGGGGGTCGTGGGTTCAATTCCCACCAGAGGCTCTGGTCTGTTTTCGCTACAACGAGCCGAAGGCCTTTGTTGCTAGTGCTCGGTTAGGGTGTTGACATATAATTTGTAATTATATGATTAATAAATAAATAAATAAATAAATAGTTCTAAAAATCAGCCCTAAAAACAATTAAAATTTAACCTTAAAAGTAAAAAAAATATTTACTAAAATATTTTTCAAAACAGAAATTACCAAATTAAAACAAAATGATAAATTCGTTTATGTTTTAACAATTTTTAAGATTTTTAAGCCTTTGATTTTTTTTTCATTTTGTATAAAATATTTTTTGATGCTCGATAAAAAAAAAATAAATTTGAAATTTTGTACTAATATTAATAATATTTAGTCATTTTTTTTGCTGATTTTAGCAAACAGATTTTAAATTCCACTTTAAAAGTCTACTAAAATTTAGTAGCGGCTACTAATTTTTCTACTAATTTCATTGTCAAATTAGCAGAATTTCCCGTAATAACAGCAAAATTTTCAGTTGCCATTACAGACTTTTTTTGGTGAGTGTAGAAATTATTTAACTTTTTTTAAAAATCTTCATATTTGCTGTACAGATACTTCTACATTATTGCTTTACAATTCACATAAACTATGAAGTCTTTTAAAATTCTGCCCATTACCAAAACATCAATGTACAAGTTTTTTGATCTTCTACTTCTTATTCCCTTTTATGATGGTTAAAAATTTTTAAATGAGTTTTCCCATTGTTTTCTTTGAACAACTCTACTAAAGAAGTCAATAAAAATGATTTTACGACAGTGTGTGTGTGGTGTATGGTTTGCATATCTAAAGATAAAGTGATGGTATTAAGAGTAATTAATGTTTTGCCCATTAAATATTTGATGTTGAAACGTGTCTGAATTATTAATGTATTCAAATGTTAGTGATTAAAACAAAAATAAACTGATGTTTTGAGATAGTATTGATACACACAAAATATGTTCTAATAAAAATCCTATAAAATATTTAAATTTATCACTAAAGAATTTTAATGAAAGCAATAAATATTTAAGGAAAAATATTATGAACTACAGAGGGTTATTAAACAGATTTAGGTAAACTTCATAGAGACATCACTCTTTACAGGACAAATTTGTTATTATAGCATTAAATTAACTTTCTAATGATTAACGTTGCCTTTGGGCATGGATTTTCTTATGGGGTATAGGATTTAATTTTTTTTTATTATTAGATAGAAGAATTAAATTATGTATTTTGATAGAAAACATAAATAATTTTGTTATATATTCTGGTGACAATTTTACGTATACAGGGTTTTGGTTAGATGCGAAAAAGATTCAAATTTAAAATTTTGTAAAATTAAAAAAATCAATTATTTTAGAATAAAAATATATATGAAAAAAAAAATAAATTCAAAATATTAAACTTTGCAACAAGCATGAAATTAGTTTATAGGTTTCGTTGAAGGACTCACAGGAAACTGATAAAAATGAGTCTCATGATCAATTTTGATGGAAAATCATAAATTTCGTCGTTGTGTTCAAAAATATTACGAATTAGGCTATTCATTGTTATTCACTTTAAATTTCGCACTTGTCTACTTCACGAATGTCGAAACCAAACTAACGTACGATAGTATTTGCAGAAATGGCAGTACTTTCCCATAGGGTGATACTTATTGCCCCACTTTGTATATCTTGCCGAAGACATGATATAACTTGCACTACAGTGCAGTGTTAGACCGTTAAAGTGTTAATAATTTTAAAGGTTTATTACGATTTTAAATATAAAATTCCATTTTTATTCTAAAACACAACTGATTCTTAATTAAAAGCCAGCAAAAGTTACCATAAAAAGTACTTCTAGTGGTTCATTAAAGCCAAACAATCCACATTTATATTGTTACTACGGGAGGATGAATAAGTCCGTGACTTTTCGAACTTCCCTCGTAGTTATATGAAATGCAACACTGCTCCCATCAAGTACCACCTATCAAATTTTGAGCAAGTTCCGTCATTTACTTTGCGTTTAACAGCTGTTCAAAACATACAACCTCGTGGACTTAAAAAAAAAGGAAAAAAGTGAATTTCGAATGCTCATTAAACATTATTTTTTGCGAAATCAAACCAAATAAAAGCTTGATAAATACTATGGGGACTCTGCACTATCGATTTCAATGGTAAAAAAGTGGTTTACTAACTTTCGTTGTGGCCTTACAAGCACGGAAGATGTCGAACGTTCTGGACGCCCAGTTGAAGTCTTTACACCCAAAACAATTGAAAAATTCACGATGTGGTGTTGGCCGATCGGAGATTGAATGTACGATAGATTTTGGAAGACATAGGCATCTCACATGGCTCAGTGGTTTCAATTTTAAACGATCACTTGCGTATGAGAAAACTTTCTGCGAGATGGCTGCCGCGTTTGCTCACAATAGAATACGAATTGCCCCCACGTTCGTCTTATTCTGCGGACTTAGCCCCCAGTGACTATTTCTTATTTATAAACCTAAAGAAATGGCTCGGTGGAAAGAGATTTAGCTCCAACGATGAAATTATTGATCAAACAAATGCCTTTTTTATGGACCTCGAAAAATTCTATTTTTTTGAAGGGATACAAAAATTGCAGAAACGTTGGACTAAGTGTATTGAGGTAAAAGAAGATTATGTTGAAAAATAATTTTTTTTTTTTTTTCAAAAAAAACTGTGTTTCATTCAAAAATTCACGGACCCTTGTATCTTGCCGAAGACATAATATTACTTGAACTACAGAACAGCGTAAGACCGTTAAAGCGTTAATCACTGTGAAGATTTATTGCGGTTTTTGATATAAAATCCCATTTTTATTCTACACTGAGAAAAAAAGTTAATAGTAAAATTTGTTAGCGGTTTTCAAACCCACTTTACTATTTTTGTACTGATTTTTAGTAAAAAATTATTATTTAGCAAATCTTTTTGTTATTTACATTTTACAAATACAGAATTTTTACAGAATACTTACAAATCTTTGTTGCTAATTTCAGAAATCATTTTACATATTTTTGAAAATTGATTTGTTAAAATTAGAAAAAAAAAAAAAATTTACTAATTTTAAAAAAGTGGGTATTAAAAGAAATGTCGTTAGTATAATTCGCAAATGTGTTAAGTCCCCTTTTTTCAAATTTTACAGGAGACACAAAAAACATTGTAGCTTTTTCAGATTTTCTAATTTGTAAACTTTTTCAACGCAATTATTTTTATCAAAAATCCATTTCCACAAAATCTTGGGAGGGAAATTCACACTTTTTGGACTTAGCATTTTTGCGTTGTAAACTTATTCGTTTTATTGTGGACTTAGCACATTTTCCTACGATCAGTTTTAATTTTACAAAAAAAAGTTTGATTTAATTTTCTATATTAATTACATGAAAAAAACAGAAACTTAAGGCTAGCTCAGTTTATTTCTATTAAAAAGATACAAAAATATAAATATATACATTTTTAAGCTGATTTTAATTCTTATTGTAAAACTTAAAGCAGAAAAAATTCAAAGGTGAGGTAAATCATCGTAAAATTTGTGGTGTTCATTGGGTAAGATTGATTTGAGAAATTGTAAATCTTCATACTTTCTTGCAGTAATTTTTCTTCTCTCTTGATAAAGTTGCTGCAAATTTTCAAAGTCTATAGGATCAATTTTATCATCAATTTTCTGCGGTAATATTTTCCATACATCAGAAAAACGAATTTTAAAATATATTTCTTTCCTTGGGGTGTACTTTATAGCTCTAATATCTGTAACTTTACTATCACATTTATTACGCCCAGGTCTGATACTCTTAAGAAATTGAACGTTATCAAATGTTTTGAAAAATTTATGATCTAAATACATAACATCATAGGATCTAGGGTTTTTTCGAGCATCTTTACAAACATCTATGTACTCTGAAGGTACGTAAATTACTCTTTTTTTCATAGCTCTTTCTATTGTGGAATGAACGCTATCTGCTTCCATTTGTGTATGACAAATTTCAAGAATTTTTTGCTCAATATCAATGTCATGTTTGATAGCCACATTGAGCAGGGCATTGCTCATTGCACAATTTCTATTTTGATACGTACAACCATCGCTATAAAAGATTAATTTTTTTGGATTATCGTTTCCACAAAGCACTTTGTTTTCTATAAAATGAACCCATATACTTGCGAAATCTTCGGAACTCAGACCGCCTTCCACTTCACTCCACAAAAAACAAAACGCCCCTTTATTTTTAAGATTATAGAAAACCAAATTATGGACCTGAAGTTTCGTACGGTAATATAGGCTGCTTACTTCCGATTTTGGGGCCATTAATACAGACTGAAGGTCGACAGTGTATAGGTGTGTTTCATTGTCACTGTCTTTGATCTTTTCACGCCTAGCTTCTTCTTTCTTCTTCTTTCTTGGTGAAGGTTATAAGTTTCTTGAGATAAATTTCCTGCTGAAAAACGTACGCATAATTCGCATTGGTCTTTTTTCGGAGAAAATAGAGAAAGATTTTTTGCTTCAAATGTATTAAAGAAAGATGTAAGGGAAAGTGATTTTGTGTTTTTTCCAACACACCAGTCGTTGACATAAAAGTGGTACAATTGCAATTTGGAACGCCATTCTGTTTGTAAATATTTTTTTGTAGTGACAGCACGACAGTAGTGCCACTCCATTGCTGGTAGAGAATCAAAAAACAAATCAAGACATTTTTTTTCTTCTGAAGAACCAATACTTCTTGGAGCATTTATTCTTGAATTTAGAGTTTTATTCGCCCAATTGGTTACAGTTTGTCGACCAATTCCCAAAGTATTAAAAAAAAAAAATGTTTTACAAACCCTTATATTTTTGTTATCTACTTTCAAATAATATTGCAGTGTTTGACATCTTTTAGATTTATTTTCCTCTTTTCTATTCCTGGGCCTTTTAATTGGATGGGCTTGAATCATCGTATTTACATACAGTTTTTTTTCGCTCCAACTAATTTTCCAAAAATCGTCAAATATTTTGCTCCTATTTTCCTCAGAGATCTCTATGCACTTAAAAGCAGTATTTTCTTTACAGTTACACCTCTTCCTTAATGTCCGTGCTCCTTTTTGTTTTTTATAATTCCATCCACTGCCTGTATTCTCTTTTCCGAAATAGCGCTTACCATATTCTCTTCGCTTTTTATTTATAACTGAATTCCAAGATGGGTTTTCTAAGCGAAACCTCTTTCTACGAGTTCTCGTTCTTGGATGAAATTCGAAAGAATCTTCAGAGTCCGTATTAAAACCATATGGAACTAGTCCCACAACACCATCGTCTGCTTCAATTCCATAATTTTGGGAAGAATCCATACCAATTTCTTAAAAATACATACTAAAATTATTGTAAATTACATTAAATATTATTTATTTTTAAATAAAAACTAAAATCTAAATATTTACCTTTTTAAAAAGAGCTAAGTTATTATTTTTTCTTTTTAGATCTCCACTTTTCACGGCTTTAGAAAAAATAGTACAGAAAACACCAAATTCAATTGAATAAATTAATATTCGTGGGTTTTGCACGTGCTTTTAATATTTTTCGTAGTTTTGTGGACTTAGCGTTTTTGCAAACCACAAAATTACAACAACTTTAAACTACATAATGACATTTTTTGTTGTCGTAAAATATGTATTTTGTGTAGTATTACCGTTTTGTAATTTGGAAAAAAAATTTGGAAAAAAGTGGATTTAGCGTGTTTGCGAATTATACTAACGATGTTACTTTTAATAAAAACTTACACCTACAAACTTAAACTGCCTTAAAATGTTACATAGATTAAAAAAAGGGACCGAAAGTGAAGATATCGATTCATGTCTAAAAATAGGACATCCACTTAAAATAGCACTAAAAAGTTTTTTTTTGTTCAAAAATCAGCCCTAAAAACAATTAAAATATGACCTTCAAGCAAAAAAATTTACTAAAATATTTTTCTAAACAGAAATTGCCAAAAATGATAAATTCGTTTGTTTTTAAAATTTTTTAGACTGATTTTTATTTTTTTAATTTTGTCTAAATTATTTTTTGAAAAAAAAAAAAAATAAAATAAAAAATTTTTATGCTCGATAAAAAAATAAATTTTTAAATTTTGTAATAATATTAATAAAATTAATAAAATTTAGTAAAATTTTTTTTGCTGATTTTAGCAAACAGATTTTAAATTCCACTTTACAAAAAGTTTACTAAAATTAACTTTTCGACTAATTTCATTGTACTACATGTCAGCAGACATGTGTTGCTAAGATTAGCAAAAAAAAAACCGCTTGGCTCAAATTAGCAAAATTTGCAAAATTTTTAGTTGCCATTACAGACTTTTTTTGGTGAGTGTAAAACACAATTGATCCTTAATTAAAAGCCAGCAAAAGGTACCATAAAAAGTACTTTTAATGGTTCTTAAAACACACTTTTCAAAAAATCCACATTTATATTGTCACTATAAAAGAAGCAACGAATAACTTAAACAAAGCACTTTTTATGTTATAATATTTTTATTTCATAGCAGTTGGTCTCATTTCATATGATGAATTTAATATTAAGTATACGCCCCAGTACACACATTAATACTCTTTAAGAGTAAAAGGAAAATGTTTAAACATTTAAGAGAAGTAGGAGAGGAAAAAAAAACAAAGAGACCCAATTTTTAAAACAAGCGACACGACAAGTGAAAGCAGAGAATAAAAAATTAAAAGAGTAATTTCTTTAAAAAAAAAAACACAAAAGGTCTGTAAACAGAGTTAAACTTGAATAACAAAAATTCAGTTAAATATTATCCGTCTACAAAACAAGTTGTCTGGAAGAGGAAAAAATAAATATATTCAATAATTACACGGCAAAAAAAATTAAAAACGTAGTATATTATATTTACGTTCATTCACCGTATAAAACCAATTTAAAAAAAAGAACCTTGAACTTGACATACAATTAAGGAAACATAAAACTATATGTGTTGATAAAAAAACAAACACTACAAGATAATTCAATTATTAAACTTTAATAATACAAAAAAAAATTCAACTATAAATAAATAGAAATAATATTAAAATGTGTTTATATACCAGCGTACCGCAATGGTTAAATTTACAAAATTTCCTTAAAGCCATTAATGAAAGTATTAATCATACAATAGACGTGACAATTATGTTTATTTATTTAAAATGTTTAAAAAATAAAAGAGAAAATGAAACAGAAACAGAAAAATCTACAATTATAAAAAATCATGATGTAAATACTAAAAATATTGTCAATATTAATTTAAATAATAAATATTGTGAACATTTTATACAAAATCATAAGAATTTTTGTGAAATAGAAAATATTCATAAAAATTCAATGCAGCAACATTTCAATAATGATCAATTACTGTTAATGGATAAATTTAAAACATTTCCAGTGCATATATAAAATTTATATTAGAATATATCATAAAGTTAATTATTATTTTGTAAAAAAAAAACATTGTAAAATTTTAGAGTATTTTTGATAAATAAAAGCTGTATTATTGTTAAAAAATAAAATTAAAGATTATTTTTTTATTGGAAATAATGGAACAGTTAAAGCAGAAAGGTAAATGTTATATGAACTAGTTTTAGTATAAATAAATTCATAGAAAAGTTTTATAACAAAATAAAAAAAATTAAAAAATATGCTGAAATATGTTGAAATACTATTAAAGTTATATTTTCTCTTTGAGATTTTTAGTTATTTTTCCGATTGAAAAATACTCAGATTCTAAAGAATTTTTGTATAGAATATCTTTGTGGAAACCCTATAGAATAACCATAAGTATAGAAGAACCTTTTTACAGAAAGTGTGCTTCCTCTTTTGATTCCTGAAATTCTGAAGTTTATGGAGGACTCAATTATTTATAATTTGTTTTTGCAGTCAAAAAAAAAAAAGACATTAACTAAAAATTAATCCAAAATTTCCTTTAAAATAGTTTAAAAATTTTCCTCAATTTAAGTAAAATTTTATTAAAACTCAGAAAAATTTTCTTAAAATGTATAAAAATTCCTATGTTTGGGTAAAAACGAAATAGTTTATATACTCAGAAATAGTTCATATATTTCTTTATTAATATTTCTTGGTTTTAGGAAAACAAAACATATATTGAATAAAAATTTATCAATTTTTAAGAAAAACATTTTAGTTTTAAGAAATTTGAATGATAAAATATAACAAAACTAAGTTTAGTTTCAAATATAATTCAGAACATAATTTACTCCCATTTAGTTAAAAAAATGTGTCTATCTGAAAATGAAAAAGTACTTGAACTTAATGTGTGTTCGTTTTTTTCGCGAGTAGTAAAATTAACTAAATTTTAGAAAGTCATTTCTAAATTTACTTCTAATTTTTAAGAATTGTTTTCTAAAAATTAATTCAGGCGATTAAAAACAAAAAGTAATACATTTTTTCCTATGTAATATTAAACTTTTTTTTGATTTTAGAAACTGATGAATTATTTCTAGGCAAAATTTTCAGGCAACTTAGTTCAGATAAATTTTAAAATCAAAAAGGAATAAATTTTTTCCTATCTGATAATAAAAATTTATTTGATATTAGAAAATGATGAATTATTTATAGGGAAAATTTTTATGCAATTTCTTATTTTTGAGAAATAATAAACATAGGTATAGGATTTTTTTCCTAAAAATTTCTTTAGGAAAATTAAAAAAAGCTTGAGTAAATTTTTTCTTAAATCGAGGAAAAATTTAGTTTTTATTGGAAAACATTTAATTAAATTTCAAAATTTTTTTTCCAAAAAAAAAAAATTAATAAAATAAAATAGTTAGTTTTCCTTATTTTAAAGAAAAAGTATTATTAAAGTAAACAAATTTAAGTAGCCATTTAAAAAAATTATCGTACATGATTGTAATTTTTGGTTCGTGATCGTTAGTCAAAAATCGCTCACCTGACCATTTGTAACTTTAATATTTTGTATTTTTGCAACAATTTCCTTAAATTAGTTAATTTAAGAAGACAAAGCACCCCCCGTGTTTCTTAGCCATAGATGCCGTGTGTCACTTAGGGCGTCCTTTTTTGTAGTTCTTTCAAGGAGAAGAATTAACTACGAAAAGTATCTGACTTTGTCACAATTTAATACTTTTTAGGATATCCTGCAGTACATTTCTTTTAATTTGTTTACATTTTGCTAATGAAATTTAATTTATATTTTAAATACGTGAGTTTAGTATAATTCAATTAAATTTAAAGACAAAAATGAAACAGCTTGTTAAAAACAGTGTCCTCACAAAGCGGAAGTCCTCCGAAAGTGGAAAGATACTTATGGTTAAATATATTACCTTTACCATAGAAACAGTTTCATATTTATTAGAATATTTTTATCAAATATAAGTATAGTTTTCACTTAAAAGAAGTACTATTTAACTTGATGTTTAGTAAAAAAAGAAATAGTTTTTAGTAAAAAAAGAAATTATCTAATGAACTTAAATAAAATAAAATTTTTCTTAAAACCAAGGAGACATTTCTTTACAGTAAAGTTAAATTAAAAATGAACTAAGGAAATTTTACTGTTTTCTAAAAAAATTTAGTTCTCAGTAGTAAAATTTTTTTTATAATTTATAAATTTTTACCAAATTTTAAGTAAAATTTGTTTCTTATTTTCAAGGAAAATTTTATTTAGTTTTGTTAAAAAGTGTCTTTGGCGCTGTTTTCATTTCATTTTACCTCCAAATAAGTTAATTTTTCTAAATTCTAGTTCATTTTATTTGGTTGTATTAATGAAATCTGTTTTTTCCAAAAAAAAAAAAAAAATATATAACCAAACTAATAAGCCAAAACTTGTTGGGTTATAGTGTCCATCTTGAGGAAGATAGGTGCACATATTTTTCATTGAAAAAAATTTCTAGTGATATCCCTATTGGCTGCTGAAATTTTTGAATCCTTACAAGGCTTCAATTTTGGTGGAAGAAATTTTCAAAAAATGTATTTAAAAATTGTTGAATACCAACCTTAATAAGTCAAACCTTGTCTCTCTCGTGGCGTCATGGCTGGAATTGCCGAGTTCTTGCATGACTCCAAATTTTCTGAAAAATAAAAAAAAAATAAAAAATAAATATTTTAACATATTTTATGCAGGGTTTATAGATTTTAAGGAGGGTTTATTCTCTAGGAAAAAAAATCAATTTTTTTATATTTTATTTCGATCGAACGTGCTTTTCTTTATATAATTGAAAAAATCGTAAAAATAAAAGAGTTGCATTTGTGATTTTGAAATCTATTTAAACCAGTTTGGAACACATTTTTCTCATAACCATGCATTTAAAATCGTACTTCTTATGGCCTTTTATTAATTTTTTTATACTATTCAATACTTCTTTATTTTTTCATAAGCAGAACAAAAAATAAGTGACCTTATCATTTTGACGCGCACCTTATTTTGTGCTAATGTTTGCTTTTACCAAAGATATTTAACATAGACCCAAAATAACTGCCTGATTTATCTTTAGGTCAAATATATTCGAAGAAAATTTGGTACATAAAAACTTATTTATCGGCTTAATAACCCTAGAAAGGATCCATATTTGTATCTACCTGCATTAGAAGGGTCCTGACTGAATTGGGATTAAATGATTAGACACTCAAAACCACACAAATAATGTTGAAATTTCGTTTGTGAATGTTATTTGGTACAGTAAATCATGACTCTGATCTTTAAATAAGAATTAGGCCGCTTTTCGGAATTTGAATCGTCTCCTGGAATAGGATCCAAATTATACTTGGTCTAGGTATTATATAATCGACTTGTCCAACTTAAATATTTGTATCAAAAAGTGGAACAAAAAATATCACCGCAATGGAAAATGCTGTCTTTTGTGCATATGTCATCGTATGTCACTTTCGTTTTGACATTTGTGAAGTAGACACGTGCGAAATTTATATTGCGTAACAATGAATAGCTATGATCTGAAATTTTAGGGTATTTATATCATAAGTTTATATATTTATCCTCACATATGATTTATTTATGCTTACATGTACGCTATTGTATGTTCATATCGATGCACTATGGGTAATTTATCTAATTTTTTTAGCCAAAATTAATAACTGCCAGTCTGGAAAGTTTTTCAAACTGCAAAAGACATTTTTGGAGTAAGAGGACCCTTATATATTTAATGATTTGGGAAGATCTAAAAAAAATATCAACCCTACAATAAAAAAAAATAGTTAGTAAAAAAGATAGTTAACTAACTGCAGTGTTTCCATCATTCGTGCTGCCAAATCCTCCCGTTTTTGGCGTAGACATGCCAAGAGACATTTTTTCCCAAAACAGGTTCTGAATTTTTCTTTTTTTTTTCTTCCAATACGGCATTTTTCTTCTTTTCTAACTTGCCATTTCTTAATTTCGCAATATGAACTCAAAAATACGAATCCAACAATGCAAAAGACTTAATCCGTATTTTAGGTTACCTTCTTTCGCATGAAATGGTTTACTCTCAAAGTTTGTGATTTTCATAAAGTTCTTTGGATTTGCTCCACATATAGTTTGACTTAGTGTTGGTTTTCTAATATAAAGGATAGTGCCTCTTCAGTCGTAAGTCTGACAGGCTTCTTCATCGCACTCTCTGATATTTTCCTCAATTTAGAGGGCCTTGTTGGGCTAGCTAGAGTTTCTTTGAGAACCACTGCTAAGTCTAGCTGCTTTTACTTTCGAGTAGATTTTGTTGCTGCGCGAACACACAGCTCCGTTTCATGTTGTACTGATTTTGAGAGTTCATCAGCATCCCTTCTTTTCGAACGTGCGCTTTTCTCTCCAAAATTTTTTTGGGCGTCCAACTGCGGATGTACTCGGCTCAACGGAAAACTTTTTAACTTCATAAACTGAGCATTTAACCATTCTGAATTTTTCGTCTCAAACACAACAAGTTTTCTATGTGTATTTTGCAAATAACGACAAAAATTTGTGATCTTTCGTTTAAGAATAATCACTTCTTCACTCAACGTTTCACCATCACCTATTTTCCTAAGCATATACTTCGAAACAGCAGTTTATTTCTCTCCTTTGTTTCTTTCTTCGAACCAAACCTCAGCATGTTCGCTATAAGCAAAGTAGGGGTTGCCTACAAAAAATGGCATACATCAAAAAACGCAAAAAACTAAAAATTAAATACTTAACAAAACTTTATTAATTCCAGCATTAAAAAATATTAAGCTTTTTTTAAAAGCTTATCCGAAGTTGGATAAGAATTTTTATTTTTTGTAAATTGAGGTTAGGCCGAAAGAATAAATTTTTTTTAACTAATAAATTATTTTATTTCTAAAATGATTATTTATTTATTTACCACTTACCATTACTATTATTTTGCATATTTGACTTTATTTTTCAAGCGTTTTTATTACGAAATATTGGCATGTATTGTCATCAAAAAATTACATGAAGCACGTTCCACTTAAATTGTTGGTTGTAAACAATGACTTTGAGAGTCAGCTGATTAGCAGTTTTTGGTTTTTTACAAAAACAAAATTTACTTCTAAATGCTTTAAGGTATTCTTAATTAAACTGCGACAACAAAAGTTTGATTTTCAAATGTGCGAAATTTAAGTTTCGGGCAAAAAAAATTATCAAATTACCCATAGTGCGATGGCGTAATATAAAAAGGCCCTAACCCGATTTTTTGTTACTTGACAGGAAAAGGAAAAAAAACTTAATAAAATACGTAAAATTTTAGATACAAAAAAAGTTTTAATGCAATTTTGAATAAAAAGAGGCAACACATTTTTGGAAATTGCATTAAAACTTTTTTTTTATCTAAAATTTTTCGGATTTTATTAACTTTTTTCCTTCTCCTATCAGGTAACAAAGCCATCGATATACATGTCGATTTTTGAATGCCTTGTAAAAAAGATTACATCTGATCAACTGGGTTTAAATCTATTTAGACATAATTAAATCCAATAAGATCTGGTGTGAAATATGTGATACACTTTACGGTCAGATCTGATTATATCTAGTGGCATATCCGGACAATTTGATGAATTTTGCATACAGATATCAGCATATCTGGCCATATATGATCATATATGTAGCCAGATCTGTTCACATATGATGCTAGATCTAGTACCATGTAAGCCACTTTTAAAGGCACCAAAATAAAAATGTATATTAACATAAAATTGTTTCTTTATGTCCATAACAAACTGTATCTGATTATATATGATATTCCAGATATGGCTAGATTTGAATAGATTTAAATACTTAGTTCTCAAATATGTCTCCACTTTTGAGATCTAATTAGATCTGGTACAATTGGAACTCTTAGATCCTAAATTTTTTTACGTGGCATGAATGTTTTCTATTTAGGTGTAAAAATGTCCACTAGATTTATAGTCTATGTTCATAATGGGTTAAAGTAATTTCTCTTATAATTTATAAGTTTTCAACATTAAGATTTTATAAAATTACTTTTCAAACTTTTGGCATTTTAAGAAGAATAAAAAAACTTGTCATAACATTAAATGTAGTATATTCACTGCTGCATTGTAAAGTCATTAATAGGGCAAGGAATTTCATGCACTTAAATATTAAAAATATGCCGCTACAAAGGGCATTTGAAGAAACAAAAACGTTAAATTCTTTTAAAAACACCACAGTATTTTTGTTGCAGATAAAATAAGAAAAAAATTGGAATTGAAAAAATAGTGTCGAGGTGAAAAAGAAAATTAAAAAACGTATTTGATTGTAAAACAATTTATGTGATGAAAAAAATAAATTGTTTGAGGTAAAAAAATATTTGAGGTAAAGAAAAAAATTTTTAAAGTGAATATAAAATATTATTCTTCTCTAGTGAAAAAAATTTGACAAAATATGTTATTATCAAATAGTAATACAGTTTATACAGTAAAATACTCCAATTTTTTTTTTACAGTTAAACCCATTTTACTAAATTAAATAACAAACTGCTCGATAGGATAGCAAGCAATTCCGGTTATGTCTTCGCGCCGTGATCACCATTTAAACGTACAGACGGACATATGTTAGCTATTTAAACAATTCCTTGCCCTGGTCGTTAAATCATAATTTACGTAATGCAAATTGTTTTTTTTTTTTATTATTATGCATGAACAGATATGTAACACTATGCAAGAAATAAAGAATCATGGACTGGGCTAAATCATTCTTACACTGGATATAAACATAAGGATGGCAAAATTTACTATCCAAGGATTTTGGCGCTGTGTGTGTAAACTTAATTTTGATTGACCTACAAAATTTTTTTCCCACTGTTAGAAATAAAACTAAAAAACTAGTTTATTGTACATCTTAAGCCTATATCTGCCTTTATTATGGATCGTGAAGGAGCTTGTCTGCAGATTTACAAAAAAAAAGTCCCCATAAATGTTGAAATGTTTTACGTATAAGATTGGCATGTGAATTTCTCTAAAGATTTGCCAAAGGCAAAAAATTCATTCGGTAAATAAAAAATTTTAAAATTAATGAATTGAAATTTATTGCTTGTAGTCCTGTTATAAATTTGTTTTTTTTTTTTTATAGCCCAGAGTAAAATATTATGAGGAGTTTTTGTTGAATAAAATATTCATCAAAAAAATTTCACCGTAAAGTTTTTTCTTTCGCATCGAAACGACAATTTTTTCTACAGAACAAAAATTATTCACGTAGATATAAAATTCGGAACTTTTAGCTTCCAAGCAGCAGATTTAGTTAAAAGAACTTTTACACTGGTTTCTTTGCATTTAATAAGAAATATTTAAATAGCTATAAGTTTGACTGCACTTACACAGCGCCAAGCCCTTTGGAGCTTTATCCACCAGAAACAGATGTTAAAAAAATTAATCTTAATTTTAACCTTTTTAGGTAAAAAAATCATAAATTGCATTTTATTTATCTTCAACAATAAGGTCTTGAAGTTTTATTTTTACTGAAAGTGAACTAGAAATTTTTTTATTACTTGTATTCTTCTGAATTATTATTCTGCGAATTTTGCAGCGAAAATTGCTTTTGCCAAACTTTTGTGCCCAAAAAAGTTTTTTATGAATTTTTTATTATTCTGCCTGCTCCCGGTTTTAAGAAAAATTGTATTTTAAGTTCATTAGATATTTTTTTTTTTTACTAAAAACTAGGACTTATTTCCCTAAAAATAAGAAAATATTTTCTAACATCAAGTTAAATAGCACTTCTTTTAAGTGAAAATTATCCTTAAATTTGATAAAAATTTTCTAATAAATATGAAACTGTTTCTGTGGTAAAGACAACATATTTTAAAGTACTTTACACTCATTGTGTAAGTATTTTCCCACTTTCGGAGGGCTTCCACTTTGAGAGCAGACTGCTCTTAACAAGCATTTTGCTATACATTTTTGTCTTTAAATTAAATTGAATTATACCAAACTCAAGTATTTAAAATATAAATTAAATTGCATTAGCAGAAAGTTAGACAAATTAAAAAAAATTTACTGCAGGATATCCTGAAACGTAATAAACTGTGACAAAGTCAGATTCTTTTCGTAGTTAATTAACCGTTCTGCTTGAGAGAACTAAAAAAAGTGACGCCCTAAGTAACACACGTCATCTATGGCTTAAAAACATTGGGGGTCCTTTGTCTTCTTAAATTAACTAATTTAAGGAAATTATTGGAAGATGGAAAAATGCCATAAGCTTATTTTATGGCATTTTAAGCTTAAACTTTAATTGACATATACAAATTTTAACTTTTTTTTTATCATTACGTGAAAAAAAAAATTGTTTTAGTGCCTTCGATAAATATAAAGTTTAACAGGCTCCACGTCAATTATAGGAAAGCTATTATGCCGTTATGTATAAAATGTGCTTGCAATATGACATAAAAGCGCGCATTCTAAATTTTTTAACTTTTACTATCAAAATATTAAAATATTTTTTAAGCTACTAAAAGCTAAATATTTAAGACTGATAAGATTAGAGATAGACACGTAAGCCATTTTTGGCTCACACTGACGCACGATCACTAACCAAAAATTACAACTTCAATTTATTTAATTTAATAATATTATTCTTTTATAATAAGGAAAACTAACTAATTTATTTTTAATTTATTGTTTTTTTTTTTTTTTTTTTTGAAAAAATATTAAAAAAGATTTTTCTTAAATTGTTCCTCAATTTAAGAAAAATTTGCTCAAGTTTTCTTTAATTTTTCTAAAGAAACTTTTAGGAAAAAATCCTATTCCTAAAGGTCATTATTTCTCAAAAATTAGAAAACTTTTACTTGAAAAAAAAATAAAAAAAAAATATTTTATTAAAATTTTTGAAATTTATCTGAACTAAGTTGCATTGAAATTTTCCCTAGAAATAGTTCATCAGTTTCTAAAATCAAATAAATTTTTATTATTACATAGGAAAAAATGTATTACTTTTTGTTTTTAATTGCCTGAACTAATTTTTAGGAAACAATTCTGAAAAATTAGAAAGTGGTAGACTTAAAAACTGAATTTAGAAATGGCTTCCAAAAGTTTAGTTCATTTTACTCGTCGCGAAAAAAATTAACACACATTAAGTTCAAGTACTTTCTCATATTAAGTTAGACACATTTTTTGAACTAAATGAAAGTAAATTAAGTTCTAAGCTTGGTGTTATTATATTTTAGTATGCAAATTTCTTAAAACTAAGAAAAATTGATACATTTTTATTTAATTTACTTGTTTTTTTTTTCCTAAAATGAAGAAATATTACTTAGGAAATATATGAACTATTTCTAAGTATATGAACTACTTCGTTCTAATTTTAAGACAAATTTTCCAAGATTTAGAAAAATTTTATTTAAGTTGAGGAAATGTTTTAACTATTTTAAAGTAAATTTTGAATCAATTTTTAGTTCTTTTTTTTTTGCGTACAATGAAAATTTAAAATTATTTTTATTTGTGTTTGTAGCCAAACTTTTTTTACAATCTTAAGCGTTTTACCGCACTGTTACATCAATTACTCAAGCGAATACATTAGTTCATGATGTTATGTCGTCATATGCGACGCCAACATTAAACATATCAAATAGCAATTAAACATAAAATAGTAATCATTGGTAACAACGAATGGGCCGGTCTGTTGACTTGGCAGCATTTTGCTTTTGATATAAAATCAATGGGGAAATTTTTTTTTCTGCTGTAATGTAATTAATCACTATCACCCAGCTGCAACACTTGACGTGTTTTAATTGTCAATTTGTACAGAAAATACGGTTCGTTGTTATTCTGTTTCTTTACTAAGTAAATTATTACTTTCATTTTGTACCGGAATAGTTTTCTTTTTTTTATTTTATAAAAACCTATGAAAAAAAGTTACAGTTACAGTAATTTCTTTAAATATTTTTAACAAATTAAAATCATCTCGTTTGATTGACATTTTAAATCATGATAAGCATAGAAAATTTTCACTCAATCAAATGTTGTTTAATTAAATGTAAGTTTTTATATTTTCCTTAAATTAAACTTTTTTTTAGAATTTTTATTTTTATTTGTATTTGATGTATGTTATGTTTTTATATAAATGTCATAATATGTCAAAAATAAATACATGTATCCAAATATATTGTTATCCTTTGTAATTTTTATACTCATTCTTTACAATATATTGTTGATTGTTTGTATGTATTGCACATATGTACAATATGTATGTATGTTTTTTTTTCCTTTTCCTTATCAATAGATTTTTTTCCTTTATATTATTGTTTGAAATATATTTTTGACATGCTAAGAATTAATGGAATTTTTTGGTTTCTTAAACACAAAAAAACACAAAGAGATGAAAGGAATGTAAATAAAAAACAATAAATATATAATATAAAAATATATTTTAGACAGCTGGAAGGGGTTCTACGGCTGTATAACTGAGACATATATGAGTATTAGCAGCGCAATGAAATGTTGGCGGAAATATTTTCTACTTCTTTGTATTAAAAACCGAGAAAAAACATTATTATTTGGATGCTGTGTGATTACTTTTGTCCGCCACTGTATGTAGTTATTAATGTGGGTCAAAATGTACAAAGGCGCATCGCGATTCTTGTTTTTTGGATCATTCCAAGGAACGTTGCCAAAGAAACCATAGCTCAAAACTGAATTTCGAGCACATCGATTTTTTCAAATAGGTACACTTAAAAAAGTTTGTAAGTTAAAATAACTGAAAATATCATTTAAAAGAAATGATATTTCATTTAAAAACCGGTCTACTTAATTTTCATTTAAATTAAATGCCATTTGTTATTTATTTTTAAATGTTGATTAATCAACTGACACATCCGTAAGAAACAACTGATATAATCAGTTAAAATAAATGTCAAAATTTTACCCACCAATGCTTAAAAAATAAATGTTTTTTTCATTTATTTGAAATTATTTCAGTTTTTGTATTTTTTGTTTTTTTTTAATATACTCGTACAATACAAAATGTATGTATGCATATGAAGCTATAAACACTTTTTGTGTGAATGTATTTGTATATGCATGTGTGTTTTTGAAGTTCTTGTAAATTGTATTGAAAAATTTTGTATATATACAACCAATTTAAATAAAAAAACAAATTGAAATTCTTTGAATATTTTTTTTTGAAACAGACAGCAAACAAAATTTAAATTTGTAATAACTGTTACGGACACAAATAAACCACAAGTTTCCGTTTTGTGGGTAAATTTTTATTAAATTTCAAACAAATGAAAAAAATAAATGAAACTGAAAAAAATCGGTAAATGATAGTAAATTATTTCGAATAAATGTATAAAAAAGTTAATATAGATGTTTCTTGGAAAAATAAATGTATCTTCCTTTATTTTTAAATGGAACGGAAAACTTTTTTATTAAACTACAAACAGTTAACTACATAATATTCTGAGTGTATTTTTCCAAAATATTCGTGAATAAGTACTCCTCTAATTTTAACGCTAAACATTTTGGGCCACTTAAAATATGGCATTACATAATGAGAAAGTCAAATATTCGTCAATTTTCACAACAATTTCGTTTATTTTCCACAAAAAAGACGATAAAATAAACAAAAAAATGTACGAAAGCGCCCTCTGGCGGCACTCAAAATTAAAAATGAATGTCAAAAATGGATTACTCGACTCAAAAAACCACCACATACACATTTGGCTAGAGTAAATTTTGAAAAATCCGGGTGCTCTATGAAATAGGAAATTCTATTTTCCAATTAATGTAAGAAAAGATGGAAGAATTTGTGGAGATCCGCGTTATAGGGACCTCCACACTTTCTAATTGAGAATGTTAATTTTCAGATCAACAATACCAAATATACAGGTACTATCCAATGTACATATTATCTAATAGGAGTAATACAACACAATCAAATATGTTGTGTTAAAATATTAGTACACATGCTAGATTCCCAAATTGTTACCAGAAATGAAAACAAAAATCTTTTGATATGGCAAAAATTGAAAAAAAATGAAGGATTAATTATACTGTGCTAGTCGCAAATTTTAGCGCACCCTACTGGTAAAGCTGATGTGAATACGCTGAATTCAATAGTGATAGCCGTGTTGCAAAGTTAGCGCAGGTATTAAAATTTCATTACTTTTATTATCATTTTTGAATTTAAATCAATCCAACTATGTTAAATACAATTTTTCGCTTTTTTTGCGGAATTTTTTTTTCGCTATATTTTTTCTTAACTCTATTTAATATTTTTCTAAACCTTATTGAATATACAAAAAAATAACATAACATTGTAGTTTTAATTTGCATAACAAAAAATATTTTTGCGATTTTCTTTTATAAAAAAAATGTTTATTCACCCTTATTCCAGTTGTCGTCATCGACACAAGACAATGTCGTCTTGGGATTTTTTGTTGAAATTGGTATTCCCGTTGTCGTTATCGAAAATAATTGATAACTGTCGACAAGTATTTGGTATTCTGTAAGAAAATATGACGACGATATTGTCTTGAAACGACTCTGATTTTGTCGACACAATTTTTAGTAACGACTTGAGGAAAAGTAATGACTGAAAAAAAAAAACGAAAAAATGGGAAGAAATATCAAATTAATTAAATGCACTTGGCCCACCGAGAACAATGTGAGATGGATGGCAGAAGGTAAAGAGAGCATGATCATATAAAGTGCATTATAAAAATATAACAAAATTTATTTATAGGTTTGGCGAGACTTAAAATTTAAAGTTAAAAAGAAAATGGTAGCCAACAAAGCCGAGTGTAATGCTACAGGTGGCGGAAGATTCAAGCAATTTATATTGAGCCCGCTGGAAGAAGCTGTGGCAAATCTTCTACAGTTTCAGAAACAGCTGAACCCTAAGTTAAAGTCGTTTCCAACACTGAGCTGGTACGACCCCTGTGCTAAAAATCCTAATGTAGCTGCCAACTTTATTGTTTTGGAAATAAATGTGGACTTGATTCCGGTTTTCAAATTAGGTGCTATTGTTTCCAGCACATTTTTGAAGGCTGTTTTATTCAGCCGAAAGTAATTTTCAAACCTTTTAAAAAAATTAGAAGATTAACATTCTTTAAAGTAACAGACTTTGATTTTGCTACTCACTTGTTATCCGGCAGATTAAAGATATTTTATTTCTGTATGAGAAGTCTTCTTTCCAATACTAGATTTGCTTTATTTTCTTCACCACTGGTATCAGAATTTAAATTACACATAAAAAACATTTTTTCGCAAAAAAAAAAAAAATAAATAAATCTGCCGACTCAATTTTTAGAGATGTGTTTTTGTTTAAATCGATAAACTGTCGACGTCGTTACAACACTGTTTTAGAATACCAATTTGGTGTCGAAGTGATGTCAACGTCGAAGCAAAGTGATGTTGACTCAAAAACGACGACGACATTGATAACGACAACTAGAATAAAGGTGATTATATCAAAATAAAAATTTATAAAATTGACATTTTTTTTGTCTTGGTAAAAAGCAAAAGCGGCAACCATTTCGAAAACAGCTTTCTCATGGACAAGTGTTCTTTCAATATAAAGCCGACGCGCTGCTTTGATATTCTTAAGGTATCAGCTCTCTTCTATAATTTCACTGTACTTCCCAAACGATTTTTTGAACTTTTTTGACCAGAGCGTTAGGTGTCATCGGTGTTTTGTACGACCACGTACAAAACACAATTCTCCCGATTGCAGACACATTTGGTCGATTATTCTGAGCAAAAAAATCACGAAGTGCACGAAATGACTTTTGATTTAAACGCCCTTAACGCGTTGCTCGATTGTGTACATTTACATGGTTCAAATTGAGTTAGTTTGAAATTGAGAAATGTCAAATGAAATGCAGAAAAAAACTTGACGTTTAGGTGTGGTTCACATTCAACATTGGCCCTTAAAATTGAACCACCCTTTATTTGTCTGAATAGAGCAGAGTCCAAATAGTGCTTACGATGTTTTTTTCGATTAAAAAGCAATGATAAATCTAAACACGAAATTGCTTTGAATCCATTGTTTTTAAAATCGCAAAATTTTGACAGGTATCATGTGAAGGTCGGTAGTTTCAAAAAATTATATGGATTTTTTAATAGTGGCGCCATCTATATGTCATCCTACGGATTTTTCAACCAATGTGTTATAAAGATATATAAAGATAGTAAATAGGGCAATTTTTGAAATTTTTCTAAAAACAAATATACACAATATTTTTACGTTACCGACTGTAGTTTATTTAAAAAGTAATTTAAATGAAGAATCAATTGAATTTTATAGAAAAATATTTTTGAACTATTTGAATCCGTCATTCAAAAAACAAACTATAAAAATTTACAGACATTCAGTAGGAGTTGATATTTTCTGTTAAATGTAAAATTTTTGGTTTTCTGTTTCTAAAAATAAAAATTCATATGTGACCTAGTGTGTGAAAATGAAGTTTTGAGAAAAACGCATTTAAAGTTTCATGAACACACTTCAGTTGGGAGATGCGATTTGGTATGGTTAGTTATGATTGGGTGCCGACTTTGGTGACGTCATGCCTATGTGGTGACGTATGTTTTTTCGCTTTTAATGTGACAATACCTTTGCTATTGTTGCTGCTCTGTTCGTTCTCAGCTATCTGTTCGCTCTCAGCAATGAGTTGATGTGCGTATACTAATACGAAGAACGTTGTAACATTTTACTGATTCACTGAAACGGGATTTTGTAGCTCCTAAACCGAGTGAACCCAAAGCGAAAAAAAAAAATCGAAAAATAAATTTGAACCTGTCAGCGAAAAAAAAAATCGAAGCACCGGATCACGAGAAAAAGAAAGCTGAAGTCAAAGCGCCGAAAAAAGAAAAAACTGAAATTGTCAAACGGAAGAAAATCAAAGTACCAGATCACGAAGCACCGAAAAAAAGTCCAAACTTCAAAAAAAATTCGAAGACTAGTGAAAAAAAAAAACAATTTAAAACCAAAAAATCAAAAAAAAATAAAATTTTAATGTTTTTCTTATTTTTATCGATTTTCCCAAGTTCGTTTTGTATGTTTTTATGGGGTAAATAAATTTTTATCAGCAATCTAACTCATTTTATCTTATTCTATACCCTTTTAGGTACCAGAATCTACTCTTTTTTGTAGATTCTACACCCTTTAAGGTACCAGAATCTACTCTTAAGTCCAAACCCTTCTCGGAGAAGGTAACATATAATTCCTTTTTGTTTTTTTTTACCAAAATAGTTTGTTTATAAACAAAATTATTTAAATTTAAATTACAAGAAATTATTCAAATATAAATACAGACATAGAAAATAGTAATATATACATATAACACACACAAATTAGATACAAATAAAAAAATTTCAATTTGAAAAACAAACCAAAAAAATCGTTTTTTCTCATATTTTGTCAGTTAAAAATTGATGGTTATTTTAAACGACTTTCGATTGCTTTTACTACTTTTATCGATTATTAAACAATGATTGAAAATAACCATGCGGGACAAGGACCTATCCCAGGACACGTCACGTGGCCGGTTCATTGTGATAGGGACCGGTCACGAGATCGATCACCTTAACATGGGCTTGTCCTAAGACGGGGTCAATTGCCCACTGTGACATGCCACAGGACTGATCTAAAAGAACATGTCATAACTTTTAAACCCGTCACGTGGTAGGTACTTATGGAACCGGTCCTATTTTTACCTATCACGGGACAGGTCGCAATTCCCACCTGACTCTTTTTTTCCCGCAGGGAAACAACAATGGGCTAAATATAATGAAAAATCAGTAGACATATTTTTGATTGTATTTTCGATTAATTTAATGTGTATTTTAGATTATTTTTAACTAAATAATATTGTGAGTGTATGATTTATAAAAATACATATTTAAATATATATAATCATATTTAGTTTTATATGGCTATATATAAATGTATTCCGTCGGCTTATCAGTAAATTAGAATATAAAAAACTTGTTCAAACCGATGTAGCCAGACCGTTAATGCGGAATCTTACCGCTCCCACACCACTATAAATCCCCTTTTTAACATCATATTAGAGGGAACACATATTTTTAATAACAGGTTTCTAGCCACAAGGGTTTGAGTATGTTATCAAAAGGTTTGAGTAGGTTTTTTCCCATCTTAGCTCACATCTACCCTGGCTCAACCAATTTTCAAAATTCTAGTTCAAGCGGTCGATATCAGAAAAAATAGCATTAGAGATTTAATGGCGGCAAAATTTAGTTGAGCGGTTCAATAGTTGTGAGCTGTTACCCAGATTATTTGCAATTTTCCTGAGCAATTTGATGTTGAAAATTATAGAAATCGGTCAAGCAACAAGTTGTGAGTAAAAATATCACGACATCTTGAAAATCTTCATACAAAATGATACCTCTTTGTGAAGTATTTTTGTACCAATTTGTATGGAAAATTTCAAGGTGTCCTCACATGTTCACTTACCACATCCAAACCCCTGAAACGATTTCTATAACGTTCAACACCAAATTGCTCAGGAAAATAGCAAACAATTTGGGTAAAAACAAGTAAGAGCGGCTAAATTCGGCTATGCCGAATCTTTTATACCCTTCACCATGGTTGAGAAAAAACTGAAGTTTATATATGGACATATATGGAATGGACAGATTTATATACGGACGCCTTTAAGAGGAAATTAACCATTTAGTTTGGTGATAAAACTTGGACTCGGGAAGATTTATGGTTCCAGAAAATAGGTATTTAAAGAAAATTTATGTTTTGGGCATAACTTTTTTGTATCTGAACCGATATTTCCGAGTTTTTCAGCAAATATGTTATACTAAAGATTTTCGATCTTTTGCTATATAAGACGTATCCATAGGTCATATTACAGCTCTAGAATAGTGTTTGTTGTTTGTGTATAAAAGGTGAAGAGGTGAAAGAAAAGAATTTCAACAAATCGTTAAAAGAAATCACTAGAACTGCATGTGTTTTATTTCTACAAAAACGTTTGATTTAGCTGGCAAATTTGCATTTGGGATTTTATTTCGCTTTTTTATTAAAAAATATTTTTAATTTCTTTAGCTTAATTTTAAGAATTTGAAGGAAAATAGTTTATAATTTTTTTTTATAAATTATTATGAGTTAAATGACCTAAAATAGTTGCACTCAAAGGGAAATTATGTACAAAATTTTCTTAATATATGAGAAATAAAATGGTTTAAAAATCTGTTTATAAATTCCTTAAAATCGGAGCAAAACATAGAAATAAAAACGTTTGTATTTTGTTTGTATCAGAGGGTTTTTATAAAAATTTTGATGTTTTTAGCCTATTTATGGATTATTTAATTATCAATATAAAATTTTATTTAAATTAATTAGTAAATTTTTTAACAAAAAATAACGAAAAAAAAAGTCTTAAGAAAATAAAAAAAATGTACAAAAAAAAAGTGAATTGACCGGGATTCAAACCCGCGGCCTTAGAGAAAAAAAAGTATTTGTGACATAGCGTCTAGACAACTGAACTATTGAAGCTCACACAAAGTCATCGTAAATAGAGGTACATATATAAAAAGTCTTCGTTCATTAGAGATTTGTTTGGTTTTTATTTAAATGACAAATCTTTGCATGTGTTCGTTGTTTGTATATAAAAGGTGGAGATGAAAGAAAAGAATTTCAACAAATGGATGTGTTTGTTATGCGTAAAATTCTACATACATATTAAACAAATGGATTTTACGGAAAAAATTAGAGGTAGTCCTGTTTTTTTGCTATTATCTCAGCCATTTATTAACCGATCTGTCTGATTTTCAATAACAAACAGAAATGGATCTCATGTAACAGAAATAAATAACAATCAAGTACTCATCATGGCTGGGTTCTTCGGAAAACCCATTTCAACACACAGACGGACATACGGATAGACGGACAGACGGACATCGTTAAATCAACTTCGCTCTTCATAAGGACCCAGAATATATATACTTTATAGGGCCTAAGATCAATATTGTAGAAATTACAAACGGAATGACAAACTTATATATACCCTTCCACCTGTGGTGAAGGGTATAAAAATTTAAACTTATTTTACGTCTTTGCCACTAAAACACACAAATATTTTAAGAGGATATAACATAAAAAGAAAATCCGAGCCAACACGTTGGCTAAATCATTGGGACGTTTTGTTTAAAAAAATTGTAGACTTTCATTCCACATTCAACCCAACTATGACACAATGTATGTTGCACAGTTAAATGTGCTTTTGCATCAATATTTTAACAATAATCCAAATGAATGGCAAAAATTCATAGTTGGATAAATACAATAGAATTTTTTTTTTTTTTTTTGCAAAATAAAAAAAATAAAACTGCAGCTTATCTGTAAATAATAGAAGTTATCGGTTTAATGAAATAAAGAATATAAAAATATTAACAAGTATTTTTCTTAATTTCTCTGTATTATCTTAATTGATTTTAGTCTTTGAAAATTAAATTGATTTTTTAAATTGAATTTTGTGTGTTGCCTTTATAATATGTATCAACAAACAATAACAATACAATTATGATAATATTGAATAACAAAATATTAAATACAACAAAAAGAAAAATACTGCATAAAAATCTTGTTTAATGTTTCTATTCAGACATATTAAGAAAAAAAGGCATAAAAAAATTGAAAAATTTTATGGTTTTCCAGTGATAAGAAAATATTCAAATAAGAAATAAATAAATAAATAAATTTAGGAAAAAGTATTTTTTTTTAATAAATATTATTATGGTTATTTTCAATACATTTCAATTATGATTTAAAATCAATAACAATAAAAAATATTTACATTAATCTTTTTATGTGTTTAACCCCAGTAAACATAATAACATGATTATATCTGAAATGGTCCTATCTAAATTTAATAAAAACCAAAAATTTATATAAATATTTATATAATGGAAGTAAAAAGATAATTAAATAATAAAAACAAGATATATTCCAAGAAAGTTCATGGATAAATTCCAAAGTTATAACAACTTGGAAAGGGTGTTCCCAAAATTCGCATAAGATTTTAATTTAGCGCAACATTTGTGCGGTTAAGTGTTGCCATACAAAATAAAAAAACTAGTTTGACAGCTGACAGTTTAGGGTTAGTAAAAATGGAGTATTTTGCGATAAAACAATATTTCAAAAATAATGAAAGTTTGGCGGCTACATTTTGAAAATTTTGAACAAAGTATCATCGAAATATTAAATTATTCAGTTTATTATTTACTTATTACTTATTTATTTGTTTATTTATTACCCAGAACTAATCGGAATATTAATCTTACTTTGTCGACTATGAAGAGAGTTAACTGTGCTACACTAGAGCTGAACTAAAAAGAATCCCAAAAGGTGTTCAAAAAAGTTAACAGAAGAAGGAAAATATTAGTTACTGTGTGTGGAAAAAAAATTGTCCGTGAGTGAGTCACAATTCACTCAGTTGCAAGTTTCTAATTTTTCATATATTTTCTTTGTGAAGGATATATAATTTTTTGATATTATTTTTTAATTTATATTAAGGATTGAATCGGCTTAAGTTTAAAAAAATCTTATTATACATAAAAAAAATTGAACTAGAATTAAAAAAAAATTAACTTATTTTGAGGAAAGATTGCAATGAAAACGGCGCTAAAGACACTTTTTGCTAAAACTTAATAAAATTTTTCTTGAAATTAAGAAACAAATTTTACTTAAAATTTGGTAAAAATTTCTAAATTATACAAAAATTTTACTACTGAGAAGTAATTTTTTATTAGAAAACAGTAAAATTTCCTTCTAGTTAGTTCATACATCATCTAAAATTTTACTGTTAGTTAGGATATGTTGCTCTGGTTTTAAGAAAAGTTTTATTTTATTAAAGTTCATTACACATTTTTTTTACTAAAAACTAGGACTTTAACTCCCTAATAATAGGAAAATATTTACAAAAAAATCAAGTTACTTATTTTAAGTAAAATTGTCCTTAAATTTGATATAAAAAAATTTCGAATAAATATGAAACTGTTTCTATGGTATAGGTAATATATTTTAAAGTACTTTATACTTCTTGTGGAAGTATTTGCTCACTTTCGTAGGACTTCCGCTTTGGAAAGACACTGCTCTTAACAAGCTTTTTCCTATACACATTTGATATTAATTTAAATTAAATTACCGTGTATTTAAAATATAAATTTAAATTCATTGGCAAAAAGGTGAACAATTTCTTGAAACGTAATAAATTGTGACTAAGTCAGATCCTTTTCGTAGTTGATTAACGGTTCTGCTTGAGAGAACTACAAAAAGGGACGCCCTCAGTGACGCACGGCATATATGGCTAAGGAACACGGGGGTCCTTTGTCTTCTTAAATTTACTAAACTAATTCCTAAAACGTAATAAATTGTGACACAGTCAGATCTTTTTCGTAGTTAATTAACGGTTCTGCTTGAGAAAACTACAAAAAGGTACGCCCTAAGTGACACACGGCATCTATGGCTAAGGAACACTGGGGGGTCCTTTGTCTTCTTAAATTTACTTATTTAAGGAAATAGTTTCAAAAATACAAAATATAACAGTTACATTTCTTGTTATTATTGGAAAATGGAAAAATGTCATAAGTTTATTTTATGACATTTTTAGTTTAAACTTTAATTGACGAACACAAATTATAAAATAAAAAAAAAATTATCTTAGTGCCTTCGATAAATATAAAGTTTAATAAGCGCTACGTCAATTTTAGGAAAGCCATTATGCCGTAATGTATAAAATGTTCATGCGATATTTTTTACTGTAGTCAGCAAACAAAATTGTTACATAAAAACGCAAATTCGAAATTTTTTACCTTTAGCTAACAAAATTTTAAAATATATTTTAAGATACTTTAAGTTCAATATTTAAGACTGCTAAGATAAGAGATGGGCACTCACGCACGACCACGAACCATTACAATCGTACACAATATTTTTTTTAAATTTAAATTTGCTTCAAATTAGAAAACATTTACTTGAAGAAAAAAAGTTTTTTTAAATTTTTAAAATTTGTCTGAACTAAGTTGCATGAAAATTTTTCCTTGAAAATCACATAAATTTTTATTATAACCTAGGAACAAATTTATTTATTTATTTTTTTAGAAAGTTTTAGACTTAAAAACTGAATTTAGAAATGGCTTTATAAAAATTGAGTTAATTTTACTACTCGCGAAAAAAAATTAGCACACATTAAGTTCAAGTTCTTTCTCATTTTAAGTTACACATTTTTGAACTAAATGGGAATAAATTATGTCCTAATTTCTTTGTTTTTTCTTTTTTTTGACTAAACTCAGTTTTATTACATTTGCATACCGCAAAATTTCTTAAAGCTGAGATGGTTTTCTTAAAAATTGATAAATATTTTTTTAATATACTTGGTTTTTTTTTCTAAAATCAAGAAATATTACTTAAGAAAAAGAAAAGTATAAACTATTTCGTTTTTACCCAAACCTAGGAATATTTATTCATTTTAAAAAATTTTTCTAGGTTTTAATAAAATTTAACTTAAACTGAGGAGAATTTTTAAAGTATTTTAAAGGAAATTTTGGATTAATTTTTAGTTCATCTTTTTTTTTTCTGAGTGTAAAAATTTTATAACTTAAGTTAAATTAAATCTCCAATAAGGATACAATAAATTGTTATAAAATTTTATACTTTCAAATTTCATGCTCTTAGCAAACAAATTATAATATTTCTAATTAAGTTTTGTTCAATCATAGAATGTCCGAGAAAAAAAAAATTTTTTGTATATTAAATACAAAAATTAAAATAATTGTTCTTTCTAATTAATTTCTTTAAATAACTGCATATTGTATAATAATACAAAACAAACTGTAATACAAAATAATATAAACAACTTTAGCTTATAATAGAATTTATTGGCAGCAAAAACTTTCCAGCACTTGAATTTTCTGCAATAATATTATTGTTATTTTAAAAGTATTTTTGCAACAGCAACAAAACAAAAACAAAGCGCTGGGAATACAAGAAGTAGAAGTTTAATTTGCACCCAGCAGTAACAATAATAATACAAATATTCAAATTGTTATAAAACTTTTTTTTTTAACCCAATCACAGCTAAAAATTAAAATTCTAGATATTTTAAACCAAATTAAAGCTACAAATGAAAATTCTCGTTATATGAAAAATAATATTTTTTTGTCATGAGGAGAAATTTTGACAAATAAGTCTGTTTTGCAGAAGAGATCAGAGTTAGGTATATTGTTACATAAAAACTGGTAAATAAAATTAAATTCGGATTTAACGTTTTATTTTGTATATTTTTGTTAGAGATGAAATAAAAAAAATGGGGAATCAATGTTGAGATGAAAACAAACTTTTGAAATGCAAAACGATTTTGGATGTGAAAAGAATTTTTGTGGTGAAAAACATTTTTGAGGTGAAAACAATTTTTGTGGTGAAAAAATTGTTTGAGGTGAAAAATATTTTTGTTGCGCAAAAATTTGTTGAGAAAATTTTTTAGGTGATAAAAAAAAATAATTGTTTGTAGTGAAAACAATTTTTTGAGGTGAACAAAATTTTTGTGGTGAAAAAAATAGTTTGAGGTGAAAAAAAATGTTTGTGGTGCAAAAATTTTTTGAGAACATTTTTAAGGTGGAAAAAAAAATTGTTTATGGTGAAAACAATTTTTTGAGGTGAAAATAATTTTTTAAGGTGAATATAAACTCTTATTCACCTGTAGGCGTCTGGTTAAAAAAAGGAAAAATATTTTTATTCAACAGACTTTACTATGAAATTATAAAAAAATCATATGATCATAGAACATATATTAACCATTTATTAGTCCTTCAAGGGTTAATATAACTATGGACTTAACAAGTAATAATAATAAGGGGTGCTAGGAATAATTTTTAGCATACAGATTTCATGGAATAAATACAAGATAAAAATTATAAGCTTGATAAGCTGCTAAGGATATCATTTTGTTGTTGTATAATATGAGAGGCAAATCTCTAAAAAAAAAATAATTTTTTTCTGGGAAATGAAATAAAAGTTTGTGGAAAAAATTGCTTTGCAATAGAAGTAAAACAAAATTCTTATACCCACTACGTTTGTAATGAGGGTGTATATCAGTTTGTCATTCCATTTGTAACACCTCGAAATATTGGTCAAAGTCCCCAAACTAGCCGTTGAAGTCAATTGAGAAGATCTTACGCTGGATCTAAATACTCAATTTTCTTTGTTTTTTATGAAGTTATAAATTAACGAAAAAACAAGAGTAAATTAAAGTTTGTGCACGAAAAATAGCGATTTTTGTAAGCTAGTGTACCATTTAACGTATACATAATTTAAACTACTCTTTGTTATTACAAACATTAAACCACATCATATATAACTAGTTAATATTTGACTGTGACGGTGACCAAAAACTCATTTTAACTTTAGCTACCACAAAATAATATCATATACATAATTTTTAATAAATTTAGATAGCCCAACACAAAAAAAAAATAATTCAAAATAAATATGTCCATTCACTCAGAATATTATGTAGTTTACTAATTGAAGTTTAATAAAAAAGTTTTTCATTCCATTTAAAAATAAAGGACCATACATTTATTTTTCAAAGAAATATCTATATTAACTTTTTTATACATTTGTTTCAAATGTTTTACTATCATTTACTTTTTTCATTCATTTATTTTTTTGATATGTTTGAAATTTAATAAAAAATTTACCCACAAAACCGAAATTTGTGGTTTATTTGTGTTCGTAACATTAAATACATATTTAAATATTTTTTGCCGTTTGTTTCAAAAAAAAAAAAATATTCAAAATATTTTAATTTGTTTTTTTACTTAAATTGTTTGTTTATATACAAAATTATTTCAATTCAAATTACATGAACTTCATAAACACACATACACAAACAAATTCACATAAAAAGTGTCTATAGACATAACATGTCTATTGAGGAGACCTTGACCTGACACATAGATGGCGCTACTAAGAAGACACGTGTATAAATTTGACAGCTGTCGGATCATTAGTTTGTGAATTATAGCATTTTGAGTGAAACAACTGTTGTTATTGTGAAAAAAATGGATAAAAAGGAATTTCGCGTGTTGATAAAATATTGCTTTTTGAAGGGGAAAAATACAGTTGAAGCAAAAACTTGGCTTGATAACGAGTTTCCGGACACTGCCCCAGGAAAATCAACCATCAAGGATTGGTATGCTAAGTTTAGACGTGGTGAAATGACCACCGAAGACGGTGAATACACGTCCAAAAGAGGTTTGTTACGGACGAAAACATCAAAAAAATTCACAAAATGATTTCGAATGGCCGTAAATTGAAATTGAATGAAATAGGAGGTACTCTAAAGATATCAACTGAACGTGTACATCATATCATTCACAAATATTTGGGTATGAGAAAGCTCTGAGCAAAGTGGGAGCCGCGGGAGCTCACTTTTGATCAAAAACAACGACGAGTTGATGATTCGGTGCAGTATTTGTAGATGTTCAAGTGTAATAAACCCAAGTTTTTGCGTCGATATGTAACAATGGATAAAACATGGCTCCATCATTTCACTCCGAAGTCCAATCGACAATCATCCGAGTGGACTGCACGTGATGAACCAACTCCAAAGCATGAAAAGACGCAACAGCCGGCTGGCAAGGTTATGGCGTCTGTATTTTGTACCTTGAAAAAGGAAGGACCACACGCAGAGAAAAAACATGGTTGTAATATGATCACTGCTACTATATTGTGCTTGCTGCAATCGGGTATAGTTGTTACAACCAAGTTATTGGTTTTCTAACCATCAACATGGTCGCTACCATCATTATTTAGTAAATATTTTACTATTTTATGATTGGCACCTTCTATTTTATATCATGATTGGCTGTAACCATACTGTGGTAACAAAAATTCTGACTATAAACAAAATATGATAATTATGCAACAATAAAATGTTGGCAACAATCAATAAATAATTATACCATCAAAGAAAGAAAAGTTCTTAAAGTCTGTGATTTTTTCCTAACAATTTTTCTTAAAAAGTCTTTAAAATTAATTTTTTTAAAGAAAAAAACATTTCTAAAGGAAATATTCTTAAATTTAAAAAGCTTTTTCATAGTTTCTAAGAACTTTTCCCTTAAGATTAGTCAGGAATCATAATAAAGTTAAGAGGGGTCATAATATGATAAGATTTTGAGCATACTATGATTACGTGCGATTATATTATGATAAATTCAATATAACATGTTTATTTAGGACCATAATATGCTAATTTTTGAATCATAATATAACTGTAGGGACCATATTATGGTTATTTTATTATCATCATATGATAACCATAATATAGTACGATTATGGTTGGCACAAGCATAAACCCAAACATATACGATGCTCTTCGAATATGATTGACCCAACCATGTTATTTCTTTGCGTGCATCAACAGCGACTGTTACATAGCGTTATTGGACCGTTTGAAGGACGAAATCGCCAGAAAATGGCCGCATTTGAAGAAAAAGAAAGTGCTGTTTCACCAAGACAATGCACCGTGTCACAAGTCAGTGAAAACGATGGCAAAAATCCATGAATTGGGCTTCAAATTGCTTCCGCATCTACCGTATTCTCCAGATCTGGCCCACAGCGACTATTTGCTGTTCTCAGATCTCAAAAGAATGCTCGCTGGGAAGAAATTTTCGTCAAATGAAGTGGTGATCGTCGAAACTGAGACCTATTTTGAAGCAAACGCCAAATCATACTACAAAAATGGTATCGAAAAGTTGGAGGATCGCTATAATCAGTGTATCACCCTTGAAGGGAACTATGTTGAATAAAAAAAACGAATTTTGCCATAAAAAAATGTGTTTTACTATAATAGTCCGGGGACTTTTCAATTGACCTGTTACATGCATTTTGTAGATTAAAAAATGAACAAAAATTTCAAAAATAGAAATAATTTCAAATTATTGATTAAAAAATTTAATTTTTAAAGAATTGGTAGGTAAAATTTTAACATTTATTTAAACTGATTAAGTCATTTGTTTCTAACGGATGTGTCAGTTGATTCAACAACATTTAAATGAAAATTAAGTAGACTGAGTTTTAAATGAAATATCATATCTTGTAAATGGTATTTTCTGTAATTTTAACTTACAAACTATTTTAAGTGTAAAAAATGTTTTCCTCAACGCTGTTTTTTAAAAAAATATGTTAGGAAACTCTGTAAAATGTATTTTATAAAATAATATGTTTGCTTGTAGAAATAATATGTTCACCTGAAAACATAAATATATAATCTTTGGATCAGCTTCCCCATGGAAAATTCGATATAGGGACATTCCATGTCAAACCGCACAGAAAACTTTTTTATTTTCGGATTCGTCATCTCGGATTTGAATGAAATTTGACACAAATATTGTTTATCAAATCATTAACCTTTCGACCCCAAACCCTTTCGGTTTTCAAAATATGACGTCATCAAAAATGAGAAAAACGTCAAAACATCGGAAAAGTGTGCACGCAAAGTCGCCCATAACTGCTTAACTATACAACCTAAAATTTTCCTATTGGTATCATTTTAAAGGTGAAAACGTTTTTAGTGTTTTCAATTATTCGAGCCTGTCGATTAATTGGTTATTCGTGTCGATTAATCGAAAAAATTGGCGATTAATCGATTAATCTTAGAATGAAAAATAAATGTATTTCTTCATCAAAAAGAACACAAAGAGCTGCTTTTTGCTGAAATATCAAGTTAAGGCTATTATGATGGTTTGTTTTTAAAGTGTTTGTTTAGGACAATTCCTAGCATCCTGATATTTTTTAAAGAATCATGCCTTATAATCTTGGTCTTTTTCAGAGGAATCTGACGACTCTTTAAAAAGAAAATGTCAGACCTGTTCAGTGGAAGTAAACCCTTAAAAACGCAGTGCAGGTGGTGTTTTACCGAAGTGGGACATTATGTCGATGAAATTGTTTTCTATATTTTTCTTTCTTTGTTGAATCGTCAAACCGAAAGAATCGGTTGATTTGATAGCATGGTGAACGGACGTATTCCCTCAGTCTTTTCAAAGACTTATGTCACTCCTCGTCGTCCTTATGAAAAGGCACGTTTGGATCAGGAATTGAAGACCATTGGTAAATATGGTCTCCGCAACAAACGTGAAGTCTGGCGTGTCAAGTATGCTTTGGCTAAAATCCGTAAAGCTGCCCGTGAATTGTTGACTTTGGATGAGAAAGACGAAAAAAGATTGTTTCAAGGTAACGCTTTGTTGCGTCGTTTGGTACGCATTGGTGTCTTGGATGAATCCCGCATGAAGATCGATTACGTTTTGGGTTTAAAAATTGAAGATTTCTTGGAACGCCGTTTGCAAACTCAAGTTTTCAAATTGGGATTAGCCAAGTCTATCCATCATGCACGTGTCTTGATCCGTCAACGTCACATTTGTGTCCACAAACAGGTTGTTAACATTCCTTCATTTGTGGTCCGTTTGGATTCCCAGAAACACATTGATTTCTCTTTGAAATCTTCCTTCGGTGGTGGCTGCCCTGGTCGCGTAAAGAGGAAGAACATGAAGAAGAACACCGGTGGAGCTGAAGCCCCCGAGGAAGAAGAGGATTAAACTTTAAAATTCTTTATTTATATTCACTGTTTTCTCTTAAGGATTTGGAAAAAGTTCTGATATTTTTTACAATGTTGAAAAAAAAAAATTATGATCAGAATTAAAAACAAGTAAGAGCGGCTAAATTCGGCTATGCCGAATCTTATATACCCTTCACCATGGTTGGGAAAAAACTGAAGTTTATATATGGAATGGACAGATTTATATACGGACGCCTTTAAGAGGAAATTAACCATTTAGTTTGGTGATAAAACTTGGACTCGGGAAGATTTAAGGTTCCAGAAAATAGGTATTTAAAAAAAATGTATGTTTTGGGCATAACTTTTTTGTATCTGAACCGATATTTCCGAGTTTTTCAGCAAATATGTTATACTAAAGATTTTCGATATTTTGCTATATAAGACGTTTCCACAGCTCTAGAATAGTGTTTGTTGTTTGTGTATAAAAGGTGAAGAGGTGAAAGAAATGAATTTCAACAAATCGTTAAAAGAAATCACTAGAACTGCATGTGTTTTATTTCTACAAAAACGTTTGATTTAGCTGGCAAATTTGCATTTGGGATTTTATTTCGCTTTTTTATTAAAAAATATTTTTAATTTCTTTAGCTTAATTTTAAAAATTTGAAGGAAAATAGTTTATAATTTTTTTTGTTTTTATAAATTATTATAAGTTATGACCTAAAATAGTTGCACTCAAAGGGAAATTATGTATAAAATTTTCTTAATATATGAGAAATAAAATGGTTAAAAAATCTTTTTATAAATTCTTTTAAATCGGAGAAAAAAATAGAAATAAACCCATTTGTATTTTGTTTGTATCAGAGGGTTTTTATAAAAATTTTGATGTTTTTAGCCTATTTATGGATTATTTAATTATTAATATAAAATTTTATTTAAATTAATTATTAAATGTTAAAAAAAACAAAAAATAAACAAAAAAAAAAAATCTTAAGAAAATAAAAAAAAATGTACAAAAGAAAAGTGAATTGATTGGGATTCGAACCCGCGACCCTTCCACCTGTGGTGAAGGGTATAAAAACGTTTGTATTTTGTTTGTATCAGAGGGTTTTTATAAAAATGTTGATGTTTTTAGCCTATTTATGGATTAATATAATATAAAATTTTATATAAATTAATTATTAAATGTTAAAAAAAACAAAAATAAACAAAAAAAAGTCTTTAGAAAATAATAAAAAAAATTTACAAAAAAATGTGAATTGACCAGGATTCGAACCCGCGGCCTTAGAGAAAAAAAGTATTTGTGACATAGCGTCTAGACAACTGAGCTATTGAAGCTCACACAAAATCATCGTCAATAGAGGTACATATATAAAAGTCTTCGTTCATTAGAGATTTGTTTAGTTTTTATTTAAATGACAAATCTTTGTATGTGTGTTGTTTGTGTATAAAAGGTGGAGATAAAAGAAAAGAATTTTAACACATGGATGTGTTTGTTAAGCGTAAAGTTCTACATACATATTAAACAAAGGGATTTTACAGGAAAAATTTGAGGTAGTCCTGGTTTTTTGCTAATATCTCAGCCATTTATTAACCGATCTGTCTGATTTTTAATAGCAAACAGAAATGGATCACATGTAATAGAAATAAAAAACAATCAAGTCCTCCTCATGTCTGGGTTCTTCGGAAAACCCATTTCAACACACAGGCGGACAGACGGACATCGTTAAATCAACTTCGCTCTTCATAAGGACCCAGAATATATATACTTTATAGGGTCTAAGATCAATATTGTAGAAATTACAAACGGAATGACAAGCTTATATATACCCTTCCACATGTGGTGAAGGGTATAAAAAAACAATGCCTAAATAAACAAGAGCTGCCTCCAAAAAATACAATAAAAAATTATTTAAAATATGGTATGAATATTTTTTTTTTTTTTGAAATTCACAAACAAAGTTTGATAGAACTGATACTGTTCCCTTGACTCTTTCACTATCTTAAAGAGCTTATCAATTAGAAAAGATATAAAAATCACGTATATTCCTGACAAGTCCTCACCGATTTTTCGGTATTTGTGCAATTAAGAATTTAAATAAGCGAATTCTTAAATATTTTTGACTAAACAACTTAATTCTACTGAAGTTCCTGCTTCATCAAAATTTGTTCATAAATCATATAAGAAACAGAACTTAATGTTATTTTCTAGTTTTTATGATTTTTTTCATTTTTTAATAAAACTGTTTTTTAAATAATAAAAAATTTTGAATTGAAAGCAATTTTATTTTATTTTTTTATAACATAAGTAACGTCATAGTGCTTGTTAGGAATATACCAAGTCATGTGTTTCATTGCTAAGAAGATAAATATATGTTTTAATAGGTTTTTCGTTAAAGCTCTGCTTAGAGTCTCTAGTTTTTCTAAAACTTTCCGTTCTGATCTGAGATTTTTTGTCAGCTCGAAATACATGTATACAGAGGTTGAAAGCTCTATTTAAATTTTTTTTTTTGATATTAAAATATAATTTTATATTATTTAAAATTTATTTTTTTAACGGAATTGAAGCAAAAATATATTTCCTAAAGCCTATATAACATTTGCTTTGATTCAGTCGATTTGAAAAGAATTTAATTGTATTTTAGTTGATGTTTTTTCTACGATTTTATTACCAAAGTTAAGAAAATTAGGAAGTTTTATGAAAAATAACAGAAAAAATTCATATGAAAAATTTAACCGGTTTCGATTTTTAACTGGGTTCTTAATAATTGTATGTATTTTTTCCAAGAGAAGAATTGCATTAATTTTATATAAATATATTTACGGTATTCATAAAACAAATCTCACCAATTTTATAAAATGTTGCATTGGCTGAAAAATGTACGATAGAAATTCTTTTATTGTGGTGTAGAGTATCAAAAGTATTTTTTTATATAAATGTAAATTTACAAAATTATATTAAAACAAAGTATTTGTACAAATTTTTTAAATAAACTCGTAACAAATTCTAGTTAATTTTAATAGCTAAAAATCTATTATCGATTTAAAAACCACATATGTATGTATATGTGTTACACCACAAAATACATTAACATTTTTTTTTTATGAAACAGATATATGTACATATATTTAAAATTATTTTACACTTTTTAAATGCAAATCAATTGATTTAAATAAAATATGCTTAATCAAACTAACTATAAATATATTATCCCAGCAAAAAAAAAAAATTTGAAGCAATTTAAAAAATTACCTATACTTTCGGAATATCATATTTGGAGGATCTACGTAAGTCCAAATTTTCAAAGGAAAAGGGGCGAAGTATAATTAAAAATCACCGTCTATTATTATAATAATTATTATAATTATAATAATATAATAATGTTGTAAGTATGTACAAAATTCATGTCTTGCATCAGCATATTGATCAACTCGCTCAACAGTTGCCAACTGAACCTGATGAGTAAGGCAAACGTTATCACCAACTGCGCTTTCATTTTAATTAAGGTAACTATAGAGTGTGCATATTTTGAATTCCTAGATTTTTCTAATATCTTTGTCAAAGTGTACAATTTAAACATCTTACCCAATATACCATATATCAATCAAACTGCAATACAACTTGAGAATAAGCTTATAAAGGGTGTCCCAAGAAGAACGCAATTTTTAAATCTGGCAACATTCGAAGTGTCATTGTTTGACATTTGAACAATTGTTATTGTTTGCTAGTAGAAGGTACGAGGTTAGTAAAAATGGAGCGCTACACGAATGAACAACGCATTCTCATTGTGAAATTGTTTTACCAAAATGGTAAAAGTTTTGCGGCTACAGTTCGCAAATTGCGATCAATTTGGGGTCACAATAATGCTCCAAAAGAGTCAACTGTAAAGAGATTAATGGATAAATTTGCCGAAACTGGGTCTGTTAGTGATGTAAAGACAACAACGCGCCATCGACCAGGTCGATCGACCGAAAATTTCGCAGCTGTACGTGATGATGTTGCTCAAACTCCATCCACCTCAATTCGACACCGAGCTCAGCAAATTGGTGTCTCCAAATCCACTTTGCAGCGAATTTTGACGAAAGATTTGCATCTTCATGCATACAAAGTTCATTTGACTCAGGAACTGAAGCCAGCTGACCATGGACAGCGAAGGGAGTTCGTTAATTGGGTATTGGAGAGACAACATGAAAATGCTGATTTTGCCGATAAAATCATCTTCAGTGACGAGGCCCATTTTCATCTTGATGGCTTCGTCAATAGGCAGAATTGTCGCATTTGGGGTGAGGAAAATCCTCGAGTGATTCACGAGAAGCAAATGCATCCTCAACGTGTCACTGTGTGGTGTGGTTTTTGGGCTGGAGGAATCATTGGACCTTTTTTTTATGAAAATGAGGCAGGTCAAGCGCAAACAGTCAATGGTGTTCGGTATCGTGAAATGATAACCAGTTTTTTCTTGCCTAGAATTGAAGAAATGAATGTGGAGGGCATGTGGTTCCAACAAGACGGCGCCACATGTCATACAGCCAGAGTAACAATTCAATTGCTGCATCAGTCATTTCCCGGTCGTGTTATTTCGCGTTTTGGAGATCAGAATTGGCCGCCTAGATCGTGCGATTTAACACCATTAGATTTTTTTCTTTGGGGTTTTTTGAAGTCGATGGTTTACGCGAATAAGCCGACGACGACTCAAGCCTTAAAAGAGGAAATTGGACGCTGCATTAATGAAATACCGCAGCATTCATGCAAAACGGTCATTGAAAATTTCATTAAAAGATCGCGTGCATGCCAGCAAAGCCGCGGCGGCCATCTGCACGATATATTGTTCCATACATAACCTCATTCTGTCTACTTTACGATATAATAAAGTTTCACGATTTTTTTTTAAATATCTGTGTTTTATTTAAAATTTAAAAAATGTGTTCTTCTTGGGACACCCTTTATTAATAGTGTGTTTTAAGCTTCTCTTAATTTCGCTTAATTTAATATTTATAAAATGTGAATTCACAAGCAGTATTTAACAATGCTAGAGAAAAGATTATTATACATAACTTTTTCTCAAGTATGCTTATGAACAATATACAACAACAACGCAATATAACGATTGAAATAGAAATATTTTTCAATACATTCTTGTCTTGTTGTCTTTGTTCTACGCTTATAATGCATACAATAAGTGCCATTACATACTTTTTCTTTAAATTTGTCAAACGTGTTTTGCGTGTACATTTAGTTGTAAATTTTATATAGTGAACGTGCAATTGCATATTAAATTTAATTATTTTTATTTATGATTAAAATGAATTATTATTATTTATATTTAAAGTGAATTATTATTTTTTATATTTAAAATGAGTTATTATTTATTTTTAAAATTAAAATAAAAAATAAATTAAATTAAAGAAAATAATTATGATTTCTCTTTTTCAACTATTAATAATATATTATTTTTGTAAGCTTATTCTACAATTGCAAGAATAAGCTTATAGTAATCATACACACATAATATTTTCACGAGGGTTCCGTTTTGATTTTTCTACAATTGTTACGAAAGCCTTTTTCAATATATTCAAGCTTAAGGCTTGTGTTTGTAAGCTTATAATAATATTTTTCTCAAGTCATTTGGTATGTTGGCTAACGATTGAAAACTATTTTCGTTTCAGTTACAGAGGAAAGAAATCTCCACATGCAATACTCGCTTAAATTTGTTGGTGGTATAAAAACACCTTTGAAGAAGAGGAAAACTAGGAAAAAGAGGAAGAAGAGAAAAAAGGGGAAGACAAAGATGAAATTCCAGAATATCTGTTGGACGAAATTATCGACCTTTCTGATGATGATGGCGATGACCAAGATACTAGAGAGCAGTGATGTTGATCCACAGCCGCCTGCTTAACGGCAACTGGCCAAATCATTAATTTAATTTTTTTACTTAAAACTTTTCCTAACTAACATTTCAAAATTATATTTTTTCCATATTTTTCTTCAAACCCAACACTGAACAAAATTGGTACATAAAAAATGAGAAGTTAATTAATATTAAGCTGGAAAACGTAAGTTTTGTATTATAATTGTCTTATTTTCAAATGAAATTTATTGAAGAAACAGAGAAGCATATTATAGGTTAAACAGAAAGCAAAACAGACTTAGTTTTGTGGAAAATATTTTCAAAAAGCATTAAAAACAAATAATTTTTCCAACATTTTGCTTCATTAGCACCACAAAAATTTTCTAAATCAATTTTTTTTAAAAAATTGTAATTGTTGCACAGGTTTCTAGCAATAATTTGGCCTTTACAGATTTAAAAAATATCAATTAGTCGACGAGTTTTATGCAAAAAACCATCTAAATAATATACTGAAAATCAGCATTTGTCTGCAAAGGTTGAAGGTCGATTAACAAAAAAAAAAAAAAAATCAAACTAACATAAACAAACGCCGTGATACGGGTCTTCTAATTTAGCCTCTATTTTTACCCCTCACTCTCAGAATCAACCTAACTTTTGCTAACCTGAATTTATTCCACAGTGTTATTAGACGAGTAGATGATTAGTTACAAATAAAATTGAAACAACACAAGTACACATGAGTTTGGATCAGAGCAACTAAAAATTATTTCTTATGCTAAGATTATAAGATAAAATTATTTCTTAGGCTAAGATATTAAATAAAATAATTTTTTTTAAATTTTTTTACAATTTTTGACAATTAATGTCCATTTTATTCCATAAAAAGTGAAAATATAGAAATGAAGAGCAGTCTAACTGAGTCGTTTGTATTGTTTGTTATCTGTTTCATGCATTAGAGTCAAACAGTAGTCGCTCATCATGCACGCAGAGAAAAAACATGGTTGCAATATGATCACTGCTACTATATTGTGCTTGCTGCAATCGGGTATGGTTTTCACAACCAAGTTATTGTTTTTCTAACCATCAATATGGTCGATACGTAATATGGTAAATATTTTACTATTTTATGATTGTCACCATCTTTTTATATCATGATTGGCTGTAGCCATACTGTGGTAACAAAAATTCTGAAAATGAAATAAATATGATAATTAAGCAACGATAAAATGCTGGCAACAATCAATAAATAATTATACATCAAATAAAACATGACTTTAACATTTACAGTCATAATATTATCTTGTTTTCATAAAAACCAAAATTTTATCAGTTCAGTCAGTTTGTTTTTACTACAAAATGTCTTAAAAAAATTAATCATATATTGTTTACTAAAACTGGACAAATATTAGATGGGTAGAAAATACCCTTCACATGTCATTAAAACATTTCATCAATTGTTCCATTAAGAAGATTTTTTCAAAGGGGTTTTTTGAAAATTCCTTATAAATATAATATTATTTACACTAATCAATTCATTGCCTTTCTTTGAAAGAAAAATTCATAGATTATAAAGAAAATAGTTAGATTCTAAGGACTTTTTATTTCTAAAAACTTTCCAAAAAAAAACTTTAAAAATATCTAAGATTTTTTTATTAAAAAAGTCATTAGAATTAAAAAAAAAAGTTTTAAGTATTTTTCTTAAAAAAAAGTCCACAGAATCAAAGTTTTCTTGAAAGAAAACAATTTTTCTTTAAAAAGTCCTTATTATAAAGTTTTTTATAGAAAAAACATTTCTAAAGAAAATATTCCTTAATTTAAAGAGCTTTTTCATTGTTTCTAAGAACTTTTCCATGAATCATAATATAGTTATGAGGGACCATAATATGATTATATTTTGAGCATAAGATTACGTGCGATAATAATATGATAAATTCAATATAACATGTTTATTTAGAACCATAATATGGTAATTTTTGAATCATAATAAAACTGTAGGGACCATATTATGGTAAAAATATAGTTATTTTATTATCATAATATGATAACCATATTATAGTACGACTATGATTGGCACAACCATAAACCCAAAAATATATAATGCTCATCGAATATGATTGCCCCAACCATGTTTTTTCTTTGCGTGTGTCCTCGTCCCAAAATCCTTAATATCGTCTTTCGATTTTCGCCAAATATCCAAAAATCGAGATGGGAATAAAGAAAATTTATTTTTAAGAGACATTTAAGCTGCAATTTTGCGATTTTTTTGCAACTGGAATTCAATGTGAATTTATTTGTTTGAATTTATGTCAGGAACGTGGTAAGAAACGGCCTGAAAAATTTGCTGAGAGAATTTAAATTTAAAATATGTGTCCTCTGGAGTATGAGCTGTTTCACTGATAATATACTTTTTTAAATCTACGACAGGTACGTGGTAAAGTGAATACTGAAATTGAAAAAATTGCCCCCCTTAATGGTTCAAACTGCTTCGGATAGCAAACTGAAATTTAACAAATCAGTAGAATTGAAACACTAAAACTTGGAAACGAAATGGTCGGAAAACAAGTGGAAATGGTCGGAAAACAAGTGGCAAGGGGATCAAAATGAAATGGAACGGAAAACAAGGGGGATTGAAATACTAGATAAGAGGATCGAAATCAAACGGGAACGAGTGGAATTGCAACACTAGATAAGAGGATTGAAATCAAACGGAACGAGTGGAATTGCAACACTAGCTAAGAAGATCGAAAAGGAACGGGAAACCAGTGAAATTTAAACACGTGGCAGGGGAATGATATGGAATGAAACGGGGCATGAGTTGATATAAAACACTAGACAAGGGGATCGAAATGTAACGGAAGGAGGAACAAGTGGAATTAAAACACTAAACAAAGGAACTAAATGGAATAGAATGAGTGGAACTTAAACACGTGGCAGGGAACGAAATGGAATGGAATGGGAAACGACTGAAATTAAAACTCTAGAGAACGAAATTGAAATGAAACGGAGAATGAAATGTAATGAAGCGAGCCTGGATTTTAGTAATTTTTGTTTCCGCGGTTGAATGGAAATTGATGAACCGCATTTCCATACAATATCCACTGAATACCCAGTGCAGTAAGCAAGAGTGTGAACTATGAATCTGATTGCTCAGGTTCGATACCGAAAAAACCTAAATATTTTATTTAAAAAAAAAATTTGTGGAACGTAATAATATTTCTGTGGAATGCAAATAATAAATTGTACAACTGAATATTGGCTTTCACAACTAAAAATATAATTTAACATAAAAACAGTTGTCGTAACCGCCAGAATTCGATTGGCAACAAATTCGGTGGCCACAACTGATACTGTTTTCTGGGTGAAACATTCGTATTAATCACTTAAAAATTCAGATGAAAATTAATCATTCGAGTGGCAACAAATTTGATTGTCAGCATAAATCTTTTCTCTGGACTAAGTGAAAAACTTGTTGAGTTCCCAACAAAAATTCGTTTACTACCATCAAACGCTTGGTACATCTGAATATTGGTTTTCACAACAAAATCCGGTTATTATAACTGCAAATTGCTAAGCCGCTATAAATTTAACAATCCCCCTTGAAGATGGTTGTACTAATTAATTGGTTGTATCAATCAAAATATAATTCATAATTCTTCTTGGCACTTAAATGTTTCTGTGTGTGGTGGGTGAATGCAAATGATGTTGATTTAGATTAAATATCATTTTCTAGTCTTTATTAAAAACAATATTTGCTTTTGTTGAGGTATTCTCTGTTGGAAGTTTATAATTGATTGTTTTATAGTACAACACACATTTAGATTTTTATTTGATTGAGAATTCATGTATTCTATTTTTGTGATAATAACAATATACAACATGCAAAGTAAATTACCTATGGCATTTATAACATTTTTTTTTTCGAGAATTTCGGTTGATATGGAATATACAAAGTACGCCTGCGGTAGTTGGCATAATCAATGGCAGTGCTTCAACAACAATTATTAGTTAGTTGGAAAAACATTTCTAAACATATTTACATGTTTTTCGTTTTTATTTTCAGGTACTTTTTTTTTTTGGGGACAAAACAAATTTCCAAAAACTCTATATTTATTAGAATTTTCATTTGATATAGCGCAGAACAGAGGTGAACAATTTTAAAATCCTTATGTAGGCAAAATATGAAAAAATTTGCACAAAAAAACTTGCAGTACAGTTTATTTAATTGTGGATCTTTATAAAAATAACACGAGACGTTCTGTGTTCAATTCAAGATCATGAAAAAGATCATATCAAAATCTCCAGATAACAATAAAAACAAGTAAAGGAATTAAAGTCGGCTGTACCAATTTTTTTTTGATATCCTCCCCAGTACTTTCGTAAAAGATAAAAAACATAAAATTGAAAAAATAAACATTATCGGCAAGAAAAACGTTTTTGGGTGTGAAGACACCCTGCGGGAAAAGGACCTATCCCAGGACACGTCACATGACCGGTTCATTGTGATAGGGACCGGTCACGGGACCGATCACTTTAACATGGGCTTGTCCTAGGACAAGTCACAGGGTTGGTCTAAAAGGACAAGTCGTGACTTTTAAACCGGTCACGTAATAGGTACTTAAGGTACCGGTCCTCTTTTCACCTATCTCGTGATATGTTTTTTCGGAACCGGTTCAGTTTTCACCTATCCCGGGACAGGTCCCAATTCGCAACTGACCCCTTTTTTCCAGCAGGGCAGTTAAATATTAAGATTAAAATTGTGGTGGAAATAATTTTTGAGGTGAAAACAAAGTTTTGAGGTGAAAAACAATTTTTGAGGTGAAAACCAATTTTGACGATGAAAAATAAATATTTGAGGTAAAAAAAAATTTTAGATGACCACAAAATATTATTCAAAAAATGTATTATTCGCCAGACGCGAATATGCTTTAAAGTATTATCCCAGCAAAAACATGGTAATGAATAGTCATTACCGTATAGATTACCCTTGTGCCCCTGCGTTAATGTAATTATAATATAATAATTTTTAGTTTTTACACTAACAAGATTTTATTTTTTTTTGTTAACCTTCACGCAGAGAAAAAACATGGTTGGGGTAATCATATTCCAAGAGGAGAGGATTATGATGATGTCAACCATATTTGTACTATAATATAGTTATAATATTGTGATAATAAAAACACCATAATTTTAGCATAATATGGTCCCTATAGTTATATTATGATTCGAAACTATGAAAAAGTTCTTTAAATTTCAAATCCTTAAGCGATATTTAAACTTATACATGTTTTGTTTCAAAAAAACAAAAAAAAAAAAAGGTTTAAAAATATCTAAAAATCAGTTCAAACAAAAAACTTGTGTAGGACATTTAAATAGCTCCATAGCGCCACATTGGGCCAAATCCTCAAGAGAAATTTAGTTCTCAACATTCAATAATACGAGTGGCTTTCAAAAAATTTCAAAAATATGTAAAAATCAATTCATAAAAACTTTTTTAATATTTAAATAGGACATGATCATACCTTTAAATTGAGATATGACTCATATGTGAATCTCGTCCAGTGTGGACACAGTGACTAAAATCCAGCAGAGAAATTTCGATGTCAATATGTGTGTTTTTAAAAAAAATTTAAAAATTTTTCGTTACGTCATTTTATATTTAACTCTTACGTCAAAACATATTTAACCGACATATTTATTTACACAGACTTTAAATTTAAGAATATTTCTTTAAGAAATGTTATTCTTAAAGAAAAAAATTTGGTGTAAAGGACTTTTTCCAGAAAACTTCTTTTATTCTATGGACTTTTTTCTAAAAACATTTTTAAATTCTACGAACTTTTTTAATAAGAAACATAGATTCAAGCGACTTTTTTTAATAGCAAAATTCTACACTCAAAAAAAAAAAAGTTAGTAGAAAAATTTGTAAACGGTTTTCAATTCCAGTTTACTATTTTTGTACTGATTTTTAGTAAAAAAAAAAATTATTATTTAGCAAATCTTTTTGCTATGTACATTTTACAAATTACAGAATTTTTAAAGAATTTTTACAAATTTTTGTTGCTAATTTCAGAAATCATTTTACAAATTTTTGAAAACCGATTTGCTTAAATTAGCAAAAAAAAAAATGCTAATTTTAAAAAAGTGGATATTAAAGGAAATGTTATTTCTAATTAAAACTGATACCTAAAAACTTAAATTGCCTTAAAATGTTACATAGATTAAAAAAAGGGGGATCGGAGGTGAGTATACCGATTCATGTCTTAAAATCGGGCATTCCCTTAAAATAGCACTACAAATTTTTTTTAGTTCTAAAAATCAGGCCTAAAAACAATTAAAATTTTACCTTAAAAGTAAAAAAAAAAAAATTACAAAAATAATTTTTTTAAACAAAAATTTACAAATTTTTATTTTTTAATTTTGTATAAAATATTTTTAGAAAAAAATAAATAATATAAATAATGAGTGTAGATTCTATTGATAATTTTTCTCAGAATTTTTCTTTTAGAAAAAGTCATAAGAATCTTAAAATATTTCTACTAGAAAAAGTTCTAAAAGCTAAGTATTTTTCATGATAAAACGTCCTCAGAGTTCAAGAATTTTTTTCTAAAAATGTAATATTTTCTTTTCGTATAAAACAATTTTTGGATTCTACAGACTTTTTTATAAAAAATTCTTTTATTAATAGTCTGAGTACTTTTCATTAGGAGAAATGAATTAATAAAAATATTTAGAAAAAAATATTGTTCTTATTGAAAAAATTGTGACAACCATATAATATAGTAGCAGTGATCCTGTTGCAACCATGTTTTTTCTGAATTTATCATTTTGGTCAATTTATCGTTCATGAAAAACTTTGAATTGAATATGCAATAGAAAAAAGTCTTAAAAAGAACAAGAAAATAATTTCAATTAACATTTGAAGAGGCAACATAGTTTGCAAAGTGAAGAAAATTCGATTAGTAAACAAAAAAAAATTGCTTAAATATATGGTTATCTATTAATATGTACAATATTTACAGATATATTTTGTTCACAATTTTAAGGTTGGTCTTTACTGCATTTGTGTCATTTGTTCTATGTGTATTCCTCTGGAACGAACAAAAAAATAGTGCTTTGCAAACAATCAACAATCATTGTTAATATTTACCTGTATACTACTGTATTGCATGTAGCATACGCAGTTTTCCTCTACGTTGTATGCAATTTACTTTGCGTCAAATAGCAACCATTGAAGTAGTATCTGCATACAAATATGTTACGATAAACGGGTTTGCAATTTACATATGTAATGTTTTTGTGGAATTTGTATACATTTTTGGAAAATTCACTATAATGTTATTGAGTTAGAACGAAGCAGAAATCCGAAAAATGTAGAATTAAGAACAAAGTATTCTGTTTACACACAGAGAAAAACACATTATTGTATTTGGTTTATTTTTTTTCTAACTGTTGGGGTTGCGGATGAATCCTGGTTCCTTGCAGATGGTAGAACCACTTTAAACACAGCACTCTTTCTTTTGTATTTTTTTTTTTTTAATTTAAATTTTATTCTTTTCACTTTTTAGTTTGTACAGTTTGGTTTCTTTTTTATTATATTTAAACTAAATTTACAATATTTTTTATTTACAGTTTGTATTTTCTATTTTCCAATTTATTGTTTCACTTTTCTTCGGTTTTAAGCTTTCCTTTAATTTTCAAAGTTTCTTCTTCTTTTTTTTTTTGTTATCACACTTGATGCAGCCGGTTACTGTGGCTCTTATTCAGTTAGTGGGAAGACAAGTGCAGTAAAGAAAACAAAAGAGCTACATTCCCATTAGCTGAATAAGGATGCCACACTGTTGTACGTACCAGGCGGCGGAATCGGGCCGTTGCCCAAAAATAACCGGCTCAGTGAAATAATACCCAAATTCAAAATTAAAAAATGAAATAATACACAAAACAAAATGATATAACTCTCAAGGAAAAAACGAAACAACTTCCAAATAAAATGAAATATCCCCAAGAAAAAAACTAAATTATACACCCACAATATTATTCCGATAACAATAATCTAAAATACATTTTAAATTAATAGAAAATGCAATATGCCAAAATCGACTTTTTGCGAAAAAGAACTTTTTTATTGTTGAAAATGCTTCTTTAGGGCTTTTCAGCAGCAACTTTTTTTCTGCGACTTTTTCATAATTCCGTTATTTACAAAATTACCGTTGTTTTTAGGTTATTGAAGAAAATCTCAATTTTGACTTTTTAATTTCCCAAATGATGTTTGGCAACTTTGTACAAAATATTTCGACGAGTATTTTTGCTGAACATATTAACTCATAATATTTGCAAATACAGGGTGTTTTGATGCATTTTTCAATAAAAATGAATTTTGCGCCATCCAGCGTCAATTATTTGTACTAACTATATTCAGCAATTAGAAAGGTAATTTAAATACATTTGTTGAATGTTGAAAATTGGTTGAAAAATAACCGAATGGAAAAGAAAAGAGCTGTAAGATAATGAAATAGTTTCAAATTTATAAAGGGTGGTTAAATTTTAAGGGCCGTTGTTGAATATGAACCACACCTAAACGTCAAGTTTTTTTCTGAATTTCATTTGACATTTCTCAATTTCAGACTAACTCAATTTGAACTGTGGAAAGATACACCATCGAGCAACGCGTTCAAATTATTCAGGCTTATTATGAAAATGGGCGTTCAAATCAAAATGCATATCGTGCACTTCGTGATTTTTTCGGTCAATTTAATCGTTCAAATGTGCGTACAATCGGAAAAATCGTGCAAAAATTTGAGCATGTGAAAACACCAGTGCATGCTCGTACAGCTCGTACTGCAGAAAATATTGCCACTGTTCGCGATAGTGTGGCTGAAGAGCCGTCCACCTCAACTCGTCGTCGTGCCCAACAATTGCACCTCTCACGCTCGTCGTTGATGAACATTATGCATAAAGACTTGCATTCCAAACATCGTCTATGGTCAGCACGGTGGCAAGAAATGGCAACAGTGGACGATCAATTTTCGGAGAAAATCATCTTCAGTGATGAGGCACATTTTCACCTCAGTGGATTCGCCAATAAACAGAATTGCCGCATTTGGGCGAATTATAATCCAATAGTGATTGTCGAAAAGCCAATGCACCCGCAAAGAGTGACTGTTTGGTGCGGTTTATGGGCTGGCGGCATCATCGGGCCGTATTTTTTCCCAAAATCAGGCCGGTCAGGCAGTTACTGTGAATGGTGTTCGCTATCGTGAGATGATAACGAACTTTTAATGGCCCGAATTGGAAGATATGGATGTGCACGATATGTGGTTTCAACAGGACGGTACCACTTGCCACTTGCCACACAGCAAACGCGACAAATTCAATGGCCGTGTTATCTCACGTGGTGGCGATGTCAATTGGCCGCCAAGATCATGTGATTTGACAACGTTAGACTTCTTTCTTTGGGGTTATTTGAAAGAAAAGGTGTACGTCGATAAGCCAGCAACAATTCAAGAGCTAAACGATGAGATAATTCGGCACATTAACGGCATAGAACCTCAATTATGCCTTAATGTCATCGAAAATTTGGACCATCGGATGGAGGTGTGCCGCCGAGGTTGCGGCCGATATTTTGTTCCATACATAATTGAACTATTTTATCATAATAAAAAGAAATGACAATAATTTTCTAAATAATTTGTGTTTTATTCAAAATCAACATCGGCCCTTAAAATTTAACCACCCTTTATGTAACTTAAATTCATCATTAAAGTTTTGTACGTACTTACATTTTTAGTTTTGCGGATAAAATTTTAGTTATTTTAATAGGGGAAGTTTCGGTTCCGGTAGACCTGTCGATTGACCCCTATAATTCCTTCTAGGTCCAAAAATGAACCCACTTTTCCTAAGAAAACCCTTTGACTGCGCCTAATCTCGGAAATTGATTTCCGGGTCCCCTGTGGAAGGTACGTCCTTGAGTCCTATGGACGGAATAATCGTCGTAACTAGCCCGCCCTGCTCGGGCCAATATTAGGAAAAAAATTAATTTTAATAGGCTTTAATGCTTTTTATACGGCACAAATTGGGCTGAATATTATGCCTTGAGAATCAACATATCTAAAATTCTGAGGTGGTGCTTAAAGATTGCATTCCTCATTCAAAAGTTATATGTCAATGCAGGTGAAAAGAACACATTTTTTAAATTTTTTCGCTTTTTTTTTTTGAACATTTTCCAAATGTTCGAATTGCGATCGTCACGCACTACCGCAGAATTTTATATTTTGGAGTCATCAACAACTGTCTTAAATGGCAAGACATAATATTCAGCCCAATTAGTGCCGCGTTAAATGTTAGCAGTAGTATTTTCTTACTTCCAAGTTTTGTTGTTGCCATTTTTTTCTCAGTGTATTATTGCAACAATATCCGAAAATGAAAGACTACTACCCAAACTAACTATTCAACAAATAAAAACATTGATTTTGTAGCTGTTAACATAAGTAATGCGTTAAACTCATAAAAAGTTGCAAAATCCAAGTTTTAAAGGCCACCCTAAATTTCCGTTTTAGGACAGGTAAGGGACACTATAATTAAAAATCATTCGGCATTTATAGCTTGAAAATGAAAAGGTACATTTTTTTGGCATATTCCTAATTATATTCATCAATTTTTGTTCTTTATTTTCAATCATTGTTTAATAATTGATAAAAGTACACTAAGAAAAAAAAAGTTCAATCCCACTTTACTATTTTTGTAGTGATTTTTAAAATTAGTGATTTTTTTGTAGTGATTTTTAAAAAAAAAATTAGTAAAATATTTTTTAAAAAATAAATTACCAAATCAAAACAAATTGATAAATTCGTTTATGTTTTTACAATTTTTAAGCCTTTGATTTTATTTTTAATTTTGTCTTAAATATTTTTTGAAAAAAATTAATAAAATAAAAAAATTTTGAAGCTAGATGAATAAAACAAATTTGAAATTTTGTACTAATTTTAATAATATTTAGTAATCTTTTTTTTTAGCAAGTCCATTTTAAATTCCACTTTACAAAAATTTTTCTACTATTTTCATTGTACTACAAGTCAGCAGACATGTGTTGCTAAGATTTGCAAAAAATACTGCCGGGCTCAAATTAGCAAAATTTCCCGTAAGAACAGCAAAATTTTAAGTTGCCATTACTGAATTTTTTTGGTGAGTGTTGTAAAAGCAATTGAAAGTCGTTTGAAATAACCATAAATTTTTAACTGACAAAACGTTAGAAAAAAATTATTTTTTTGGTTTGTTTTTCAAAATGAAAGATTTTTTTTATTTGTTTGTAATTATAAAACACAACACACATACACAGATGTATATATTTATATTTTCTATGTGTGCATCTTTATTTAAATAATTTATTCTAATTTTTATTGAAACAATTTTGTATTTAAACAAACTATTTTGATAAAAAAAAGAAAAACAAAAAGGAATTATATGAATTTCAATTTTTAGAAACAGAAAACATAAAATTTTACATTTAACGAAAATTTTAACTCCCACTGAAATTCTGTATTTTTTTATAGTTTATTTTTTGAATAACTGATTTAAATAGTTAAAAAATATATTTCTATGAATTTCAATTGATTCTTTATTTAAAAACAAACTTTACATATTACTTTTTTAAAAAACTACAGTCGGTAACGGAAAATATATTGTACGTGTACCTTAAATTTTAAATTTTCTTTGATAAAGAAAATAACACCCAAAAATTAAATGAAATAACCGCCAATGCATAATTGCCCAATAAGTTGCAAAAATAATAATTATAATATCAGCAAATTGTAATTCTTGTTAATCCTAACAGTATGTAGTTGTAGAATAAACGTACTAAATCCGGTTAAATAGAAAAATAATTACTGAAAAAAAAGGCTATGAAAATAAATAAAAATTTTAAGGAAATAACCCCCAAATATTTTTTGTGCTTTTTGTCATTTGGGGGCTTCTTCATAATGCAACAATCCCCAAATTTAAAATGATATAACATCCAAATTAAATGGAATACTACTAAAATTCGATATTTGGTTTTTTTTTTGTAATTTTTTTGGGGAGGTTATTTCATTTTTTTAATTTGGGGGCTATTTCTCTTGAGGGTTATATCATAGTGATCATCAAAGAAGACAAATTTGCTGTTTTTAGCTTTTTTTCTCCTATTTGCTTTTTTTTTTTTGATTTTCTAGTTCTTAGGCACAAAATAGCTTTTTCTTAGGATTTTTATATCCTTCACCACAGGTGGAAGGGTATATATAAGTTTGTCATTCCGTTTGTAATTTCTACAATATTGATCTTAGACCCTATAAAGTATATATATTCTGGGTCCTTATGAAGAGCAAAGTTGATTTAACGATGTCTGTCTGTCCGTCTGTCCGTCTGTGTGTTGAAATGGGTTTTCCGAAGAACCCAGACATGATGAGGACTTGATTGTTTTTTATTTCTGTTACATGTGATCCATTTCTGTTTGCTATTAAAAATCAGACAGATCGGTTAATAAATGGCTGAGATATTAGCAAAAAACCAGGACTACCTCTAATTTTTCCGGTAAAATCCCTTTGTTTAATATGTATGTAGAATACTAAGCATAACACACATCCATGTGTTAAAATTCTTTTCTTTCATCTCCACCTTTTATACACAAACAACACACATACAAAGATTTGTCATTTAAATAAAAACTAAACAAATCTCTAATGAACGAAGACTTTTATATATGTACCTCTATTGACGATGATTTTGTGTGAGCTTCAATAGCTCAGTTGGCTAGACACTATGTCACAAATACTTTTTTCTCTAAGGCCGCGGGTTCGAATCCCGGTCAATTCACTTTTTGTTTTTGTACATTTTTTTATTATTTTCTTAAGACTTTTTTTTTTGTTTATTTTTGGTTTTTTTTTAACATTTAATAATTAATTTATATAAAATTTTATATTAATAATTAAATAATCCATAAATAGGCTAAAAACATCAACATTTTTATAAAAACCCTCTGATACAAACAAAATACAAACGTTTTTATACCCTTCACCACAGGTGGAAGGGTCGCGGGTTCGAATTCCGGTCAATTCACTTTTTTTTTCGTACATTTTTTTTTGTTTTCTTAAGATTTTTTTTTAGTTTATTTTTTGTTTTTTTTTAACATTTAATAATTAATTGAAATAAAATTTTATATTAATAATTAAATGATCCATAAATAGGCTAAAAACATCAAAATTTAAGTGTGTGAAGATAAATACGAAAGTTATCGAAAGTTAAATTCGATAACTTTGACGCTAAGTGTGAAGTTAAATACGAAAAAAAAAATGCGGAAAACATTAAAATTAACGCTAATTGAAAAATAAAATTTAAAAAACACCGGGAAATGACAAAAGTGACGCTAAGTGTGAAGTTAAAATCGAAAAAAAATTAAAAATTAAAAAATACGGAAAAAACGAAATCGTTACGCTAAAATGCTGATGATAAAATTCCTCTGAAGGATTTTGGCCAATGTGGCCAAACTGGACGAGGTACACATATGAGTGATACCTCAAATTAAAGGTCTGACCGTGCCCTATTTAAATATAAAAGCGGTTTTTCTGAATTGATTTTCAGAAAATTTTTAAAAATTTTTTAATTTCACTCTTATTACTGATTGTTGGGTTAGAAATTCCTCTGAAGGATTTTGCCCAATCTGGCCAAACTGGACGAGGTACACATATGAGTGATACCTCAAATTAAAGGTCTGAGCGTGCCCTATTTAAATATAAAAGCGGTTTTTCTGAATTGATTTTCAGAAAATTTTTAAAATTTTTTTAATTTCACTCTTATTACTGATTGTTGGGTTCGAAATTCCTCTGAAGGATTTTGCCCAATCTGGCCAAACTGGACGAGGTACACATATGAGTGATACCTCAAATTAAAGGTCTGACCGTGCCCTATTTAAATATAAAAGCGGTTTTTCTGAATTGATTTTCAGAAAATTTTTAAAAATTTTTTAATTTCACTCTTATTACTGATTGTTGGGTTCGAAATTCCTCTGAAGGATTATGCCCAATCTGGCCAAACTGGATGAGGTACACATATGAGTGATACCTCAAATTAAAGCTCTGACCGTGCCCTATTTAAATGTAAAAGCTCTTTTTCTGAATTTATTTTCAGAAAATTTTTAAAATTTTTTTATTCCACTCTTATTACTGATTGTTGGGTACGAAATACCTCTGAAGGATTTTGGCCACTGTGGCCAAACTGGACGAGGTACACATATGAGTGATACCCGAAATTAAAGGTCTGACCGTGCCCTATTTAAATGTAAAAGCGCTTTTTCTGAATTGATTTTCGAAAATTTTTTTAATTTTTTTAATTTCACTCTTATTACTGATTGTTGGGTTAGAAATACCTCTGAAGGATTTTGGCCACTGTGGCCAAACTGGACGAGGTACACATATAAGTGATACCTTAAATTAAAGGTCTGACCGTGCCCTATTTAAATGTAATAGCGCTTTTTCTGAATTGATTTTCAGAAAATTAATAAATTTTTTTTAATTTCACTCTTATTACTGATTGTTGGGTTCGAAATTCCTCTGAAGGATTTTGGCCAATGTGGCCAAACTGGACGAGGTACACATATGAGTGACACCTCAAATTAAAGGTCTGACCGTGCCCTATTTAAATGCAAAAGCGCTTTTTCTGAATTGATTTTCAGAAAATTTTTAAAATTTTTTTAATTTCACTCTTATTACTGATTGTTGGGTACGAAATACCTCTGAAGAATTTTGGCCACTGTGGCCAAACTGAACGAGGTACACATATGAGTGATACCTCAAATTAAAGGTATGACCGTGCTCTATTTAAGTGTAAAAGCGGTTTTTCTGAATTGATTTTCAGAACATTTTTAAAATTTTTTTTTAATTTCACTCTTATTACTGATTGTTGGGTACGAAATTCCTCTGAAGGATTTTGGCCAATGTGGCCAAACTGGACGAGGTACACATATGAGTGATACCTCAAATTAAAGGTCTGACCGTGCCCTATTTAAATGTAAAAGCGCTTTTTCTGAATTGATTTTCAGAAAATTTTTAAAATTTTTTTATTCCAGTCTTATTACTGATTGTTGGGTACGAAATACCTCTGAAGGATTTTGGCCACTGTGGCCAAACTGGACGAGGTACACATATGAGTGACACCTCAAATTAAAGGTCTGACCGTGCCCTATTTAAATGTAAAAGCTCTTTTTCTGAATTTATTTTCAGAAAAAATTTACAATTTTTTTAATTTCACTCTTGTTACTGATTGTTGGGTACGAAATACCTCTGAAGGATTTTGGCCACTGTAGCCAAACTGGACGAGGTACACATATGAGTGATGCATCACTGGTGATGCATCACTGGTGATGTATCACGGGTGATGCATCACTGGTGATGTATCACGGGTGATGCATCACTGGTGATGTATCACAGGTGATGCATCACTGATGATGCATCACTGCTGATGCATCACTGGTGATGCATCACTGCTGATGCATCACTGGTCTCATGTGACATGTCTCATGTGTCATGTCTCATGTGACTGTCACATGTGAGATGTCTCATGCGACATGTCACATGTGTCGTGTCTCATGTGACATGTCTCATGTGTCATGTCTCATGTGACTGTCACATGTGAGATGTCTCATGCGACATGTCACATGTGTCGTGTCTCATGTGACATGTCTCATGTGTCATGTCTCATGTGACATGTCTCATGTGTCATGTCTCATGTGACTGTCTTATGGGACTATCACCAGTGATGCATCACCAGTGATGCATTACCGTGATACATCACCAGTGATGCATCACCAGTGATGCATCACCCGTGATACATCACCAGTGATGCATCACCAGTGATGCATCACCAGTGATGCATCAGCAGTGATGCATCACCAGTGATGCATCAGCAGTGAGGCATCACCAGTGATGCATCACCAGTGATGCATCAGCAGTGATGTATCACAGGTGATGCATCACTGGTGACAGTCACATAAGACAGTCACATGAGACATGACACATGAGACATGTCACATGAGACATGTCACATGAGACCAGTGATGCATCACCAGTGATGCATCACCAGTGATACATCACCAGTGATGCATCACCAGTCATGCGTCACCTGTGACGCATCACCTGTGATGCATCACCTTTGATGCGTCACCTGTGATGCATCACCTGTGATACATCACCAGTGATGCATCACCAGTGATGCAGCACCTGTGATACATCACCACTGATGCATCACCAGTGATGCATCACCAGTGATACATCACCAGTGATACATCACCAGTGATACATCACCAGTGATGCATCACCAGTGATGCGTCACCTGTGATGCATCACCTGTTATACATCACCAGTGATGCATCACCAGTGATGCATCACCTGGGATACATCACCAGTGATGCATCACCTGTGATGCATCACCTGTGATACATCACCAGTGATGCATCACCAGTGATACATCACCAGTGATGCATCACCAGTGATGCGTCACCAGTGATGCGTCACCTGTGATGCATCACCTGTTATACATCACCAGTGATGCATCACCAGTGATACATCACCTGGGATACATCACCAGTGATGCATCACCAGTGATGCATCACCAGTGATACATCACCAGTGATGCATCACCCGTGATACATCAGTGATGCATCACCCGTGATACATCACCAGTGATGCATCACCAGTGATGCGTCACCTGTGATGCATCACCTGTGATACATCACCAGTGATGCATCACCAGTGATGCATCACCAGTGATACATCACCAGTGATGCATCACCAGTGATGCGTCACCTGTGATGTATCACCTGTGATACATCACCAGTGATGCATCACCAGTGATGCATCAGCAGTGATGCATCACCTGTGATACATCACCAGTGATGCATCACCAGTGATGCGTCACCTGTGATGCATCACCTGTGATACATCACCAGTGATGCATCACCAGTGATGCATCACCAGTGATACATCACCAGTGATGCATCACCAGTGATGCATCAGCAGTGATGCATCACCTGTGATGCATCACCTGTGATACATCACCAGTGATGCATCACCCGTGATACAGCACCAGTGATGCAACAGCAGTGATGCATCACTGGTGATGTATCACAGGTGATGCATCACTGCTGATGCATCACTGGTGATGTATCACAGGTGATGCATCACTGCTGACGCATCACTGGTGACAGTCACATAAGACAGTCACATGAGACATGACACATGAGACATGTCACATGATACCTCAAATTAAAGGTCTGACCGTGCCCCATTTAAATGTGAAAGCACTTTTCCTGAATTGATTTTCAGAAAATTTTTAAATTTTTTTTAATTTCACTCTTATTACTATTTGTTGAGTTCGAAATTCCTCTGAAGGATTTTGGGCAATGTGGCCAAACTGGACGGGGTACACATATAAGTGATACCTCAAATTAAAGGTCTGACCGTGCCCCATTTAAATGTGAAAGCACTTTTCCTGAATTGATTTTCGGAAAATTTTTAAAATTGTTTTAATTTCACTCTTATTACTGATTGTTGGGTTCGAAATTCCTCTGAAGGATTTTGGCCAATGTGGCCAAACTGGACGAGGTACACATATGAGTGACACCTCAAATTAAAGGTCTGACCGTGCCCTATTTAAATGCAAAAGCGCTTTTTCTGAATTGATTTTCAGAAAATTTTTAAAATTTTTTTAATTTCACTCTTATTACTGATTGTTGGGTACGAAATACCTCTGAAGAATTTTGGCCACTGTGGCCAAACTGAACGAGGTACACATATGAGTGGTACCTCAAATTAAAGGTATGACCGTGCTCTATTTAAGTGTAAAAGCGGTTTTTCTGAATTGATTTTCAGAACATTTTTAAAATTTTTTTTTTAATTTCACTCTTATTACTGATTGTTGGGTACGAAATTCCTCTGAAGGATTTTGGCCAATGTGGCCAAACTGGACGAGGTACACATATGAGTGATACCTCAAATTAAAGGTCTGACCGTGCCCTATTTAAATGTAAAAGCGCTTTTTCTGAATTGATTTTCAGAAAATTTTTAAAATTTTTTTATTCCACTCTTATTACTGATTGTTGGGTACGAAATACCTCTGAAGGATTTTGGCCACTGTGGCCAAACTGGACGAGGTACACATATGAGTGACACCTCAAATTAAAGGTCTGACCGTGCCCTATTTAAATGTAAAAGCTCTTTTTCTGAATTTATTTTCAGAAAATTTTTACAATTTTTTTAATTTCACTCTTGTTACTGATTGTTGGGTACGAAATACCTCTGAAGAATTTTGGCCACTGTAGCCAAACTGGACGAGGTACACATATGAGTGATGCATCACTGGTGATGCATCACTGGTGATGTATCACGGGTGATGCATCACTGGTGATGTATCACGGGTGATGCATCACTGGTGATGTATCACAGGTGATGCATCACTGCTGATGCATCACTGGTCTCATGTGTCATGTCTCATGTGACTGTCACATGTGAGATGTCTCATGCGACATGTCACATGTGTCGTGTCTCATGTGACATGTCTCATGTGTCATGTCTCATGTGACATGTCTCATGTGTCATGTCTCATGTGACTGTCTTATGTGACTATCACCAGTGATGCATCACCAGTGATGCATCACCAGTGATGCGTCACCTGTGATACATCAGTGATGCATCACCCGTGATACATCACCAGTGATGCATCACCAGTGATGCGTCACCTGTGATGCATCACCTGTGATACATCACCAGTGATGCATCACCAGTGATGCATCACCAGTGATGCGTCACCTGTGATGCATCACCTGTGATACATCACTGGTGATGCATCACTGCTGATGCATCACTGGTGATGCATCACTGGTGATGTATCACAGGTGATGCATCACAGGTGACGCATCACTGGTGATGCATCACTGGTGATGCATCACTGGTGATGTATCACAGGTGATGCATCACAGGTGACGCATCACTGGTGATGCATCACTGGTGATGTATCACGGGTGATGCATCACTGATGTATCACGGGTGATGCATCACTGGTGATGTATCACTGGTGATGCATCACTGGTGATGCATCACAGGTGACGCATCACTGGTGATGCATCACTGGTGATGCATCACTGGTGATGTATCACAGGTGATGCATCACAGGTGACGCATCACTGGTGATGCATCACTGGTGATGTATCACAGGTGATGCATCACAGGTGATGCATCACTGCAGATGCATCACTGGTGATGCATCACTGGTGATGTATCACAGGTCATGCATCACAGGTGACGCATCACTGGTGATGCATCACTGGTGATGTATCACTGGTGATGCATCACTGGTGATGTATCACTGGTGATGTATCACTGGTGATGTATCACTGGTGATGTATCACTGGTGATGCATCACTGGTGATGTATCACTGGTGATGTATCACTGGTGATGCATCACTGGTGATGCATCACTGGTGATGCATCACTGGTGATGTATCACTGGTGATGTATCACTGGTGATGCATCACTGGTGATGCATCACTGGTGATGCATCAGTGGTGATGTATCACAGGTGATGCAGCACTGGTGATGTATCACAGGTGATGCAGCACTGGTGATGCATCACTGGTGATGTATCACAGGTGATGCATCACAGGTGACGCATCACAGGTGATGCATCACAGGTGATGCGTCACAGGTGACGCATCACTGGTGATGCATCACTGGTGATGTATCACTGGTGATGCATCACTGGTGATGCATCACTGGTGATGCATCACTGGTCTCATGTGACATGTCTCATGTGACATGTCTCATGTGTCATGTCTCATGTGACTGTCTTATGTGACTGTCACCAGTGATGCATCACCTGTGATACATCACTGCTGATGCATCACTGGTGATGCATCACTGGTGATGCATCACTGGTGATGCCTCACTGCTGATGCATCACTGGTGATGCATCACTGCTGATGCATCACTGGTGATGCATCACTGGTGATGCATCATTGGTGATGCATCACTGGTGATGTATCACGGGTGATGCATCACTGGTGATGTATCACGGGTGATGCATCACTGGTGATGCATCACTGGTGACGTATCACAGGTGATGTATCACAGGTGACGCATCACTGGTGATGCATCACTGGTGATGCACCACTGGTGATGGTCACATAAGACAGTCACATGAGACATGACACATGAGACATGTCACATGAGACATGACACATGAGACATGTCACATGAGACACGACACATGTGACATGTCGCATGAGACATCTCACATGTGACAGTCACATGAGACATGACACATGAGACCAGTGATGCATCAGCAGTGATGCATCACCTGTGATACATCACCAGTGATGCATCACCCGTGATACATCACCCGTGATACATCACCAGTGATGCATCACCAGTGATGCATCACTCATATGTGTACCTCGTCCAGTTTGGCTACAGTGGCCAAAATCCTTCAGAGGTATTTCGTACCCAACAATCAGTAACAAGAGTGAAATTAAAAAAATTGTAAAAATTTTCTGAAAATAAATTCAGAAAAAGAGCTTTTACATTTAAATAGGGCACGGTCAGACCTTTAATTTGAGGTGTCACTCATATGTGTACCTCGTCCAGTTTGGCCACAGTGGCCAAAATCCTTCAGAGGTATTTCGTACCCAACAATCAGTAATAAGAGTGGAATAAAAAAATTTTAAAAATTTTCTGAAAATCAATTCAGAAAAAGCGCTTTTACATTTAAATAGGGCACGGTCAGACCTTTAATTTGAGGTATCACTCATATGTGTACCTCGTCCAGTTTGGCCACATTGGCCAAAATCCTTCAGAGGAATTTCGTACCCAACAATCAGTAATAAGAGTGAAATTAAAAAAAAATTTAAAAATGTTCTGAAAATCAATTCAGAAAAACCGCTTTTACAACTAAATAGAGCACGGTCATACCTTTAATTTGAGATATCACTCATATGTGTACCTCGTTCAGTTTGGCCACAGTGGCCAAAATTCTTCAGAGGTATTTCGTACCCAACAATCAGTAATAAGAGTGAAATTAAAAAAATTTTAAAAATTTTCTGAAAATCAATTCAGAAAAAGCGCTTTTTCATTTAAATAGGGCACGGTCAGACCTTTAATTTGAGGTGTCACTCATATGTGTACCTCGTCCAGTTTGGCCACATTGGCCAAAATCCTTCAGAGGAATTTCGAACCCAACAATCAGTAATAAGAGTGAAATTAAAACAATTTTAAAAATTTTCCGAAAATCAATTCAGGAAAAGTGCTTTCACATTTAAATGGGGCACGGTCAGACCTTTAATTTGAGGTATCACTTATATGTGTACCCCGTCCAGTTTGGCCACATTGCCCAAAATCCTTCAGAGGAATTTCGAACTCAACAAATAGTAATAAGAGTGAAATTAAAAAAAATTTAAAAATTTTCTGAAAATCAATTCAGGAAAAGTGCTTTCACATTTAAATGGGGCACGGTCAGACCTTTAATTTGAGGTATCATGTGACATGTCTCATGTGTCATGTCTCATGTGACTGTCTTATGTGACTGTCACCAGTGATGCATCAGCAGTGATGCATCAGCAGTGATGCATCACCTGTGATACATCACCAGTGATGCATCAGCAGTGATGCATCACCTGTGATACATCACCAGTGATGCATCACTGCTGATGCATCACTGGTGATGTATCACGGGTGATGCATCACTGGTGATGCATCACAGGTGACGCATCACTGGTGATGTATCACTGGTGATGCATCACTGGTGATGCATCACTGGTGACAGTCACAGCAGTGATGCATCAGCAGTGATGCATCAGCAGTGATGCATCACCTGTGATACATCACCAGTGATGCATCAGCAGTGATGCATCACCTGTGATACATCACCAGTGATGCATCACTGCTGATGCATCACTGGTGATGTATCACGGGTGATGCATCACTGGTGATGCATCACAGGTGACGCATCACTGGTGATGTATCACTGGTGATGCATCACTGGTGATGCATCACTGGTGATGTATCACAGGTGATGCATCACAGGTGACGCATCACTGGTGATGCATCACTGGTGATGTATCACAGGTGATGCATCACAGGTGATGCATCACTGCTGATGCATCACTGGTGATGTATCACTGGTGATGCATCACTGGTGATGTATCACAGGTGATGCATCACAGGTGACGCATCACTGGTGATGCATCACTGGTGATGTATCACAGGTGATGCATCACTGCTGATGCATCACTGGTGATGCATCACTGGTGATGTATCACAGGTGATGCATCACAGGTGATGCATCACAGGTGACGCATCACTGGTGATGCATCACTGGTGATGTATCACTGGTGATGCATCACTGGTGATGCATCACTGGTGATGTATCACAGGTGATGCATCACAGGTGACGCATCACTGGTGATGCATCACTGGTGATGTATCACGGGTGATGCATCACTGATGTATCACGGGTGATGCATCACTGGTGATGTATCACTGGTGATGCATCACTGGTGATGCATCACTGGTGATGTATCCCAGGTGATGTATCACTGGTGATGCATCACTGGTGATGTATAACAGGTGATGCATCACAGGTGACGCATCACTGGTGATGCATCACTGGTGATGTATCACTGGTGATGTATCACTGGTGATGCATCACTGGTGATGCAACAGTGGTGATGTATCACAGATGCTGCATCACTGGTGATGCATCACTGGTGATGCATCACTGGTGATGTATCACGGGTGATGCATCACTGATGTATCACGGGTGATGCATCACTGGTGATGTATCACTGGTGATGCATCACTGGTGATGCATCACTGGTGATGTATCCCAGGTGATGTATCACTGGTGATGCATCAATGGTGATGTATCCCAGGTGATGTATCACTGGTGATGCATCACTGGTGATGTATAACAGGTGATGCATCACAGGTGACGCATCACTGGTGATGCATCACTGGTGATTTATCACTGGTGATGTATCACTGGTGATGTATCACTGGTGATGCATCACTGGTGATGCATCACTGGTGATGCATCACTGGTGATGCATCACTGGTGATGTATCCCAGGTGATGTATCACTGGTGATGCATCACTGGTGATGTATAACAGGTGATGCATCACAGGTGACGCATCACTGGTGATGCATCACTGGTGATGTATCACTGGTGATGTATCACTGGTGATGTATCACTGGTGATGCATCACTGGTGATGTATCCCAGGTGATGTATCACTGGTGATGCATCACTGGTGATGTATAACAGGTGATGCATCACAGGTGACGCATCACTGGTGATGCATCACTGGTGATGTATCACAGGTGATGCATCACAGGTGACGCATCACTGGTGATGCATCACTGGTGATGTATCACTGGTGATGCATCACTGGTGATGCATCACTGGTGATGTATCACAGGTGATGCATCACAGGTGACGCATCACTGGTGATGCATCACTGGTGATGTATCACGGGTGATGCATCACTGATGTATCACGGGTGATGCATCACTGGTGATGTATCACTGGTGATGCATCACTGGTGATGCATCACTGGTGATGTATCCCAGGTGATGTATCACTGGTGATGCATCACTGGTGATGTATAACAGGTGATGCATCACAGGTGACGCATCACTGGTGATGCATCACTGGTGATGCATCACTGATGTATCACGGGTGATGCATCACTGGTGATGTATCACTGGTGATGCATCACTGGTGATGCATCACTGGTGATGTATCCCAGGTGATGTATCACTGGTGATGCATCACTGGTGATGTATCCCAGGTGATGTATCACTGGTGATGCATCACTGGTGATGTATAACAGGTGATGCATCACAGGTGACGCATCACTGGTGATGCATCACTGGTGATGCATCACAGGTGACGCATCACTGGTGATGCATCACTGGTGATGTATCACTGGTGATGCATCACTGGTGATGCATCACTGGTGATGCATCACTGGTGATGTATCACGGGTGATGCATCACTGATGTATCACGGGTGATGCATCACTGGTGATGTATCACTGGTGATGCATCACTGGTGATGCATCACTGGTGATGTATCCCAGGTGATGTATCACTGGTGATGCATCACTGGTGATGTATAACAGGTGATGCATCACAGGTGACGCATCACTGGTGATGCATCACTGGTGATGTATCACTGGTGATGTATCACTGGTGATGTATCACTGGTGATGCATCACTGGTGATGCATCACTGGTGATGCATCACTGGTGATGCATCACTGGTGATGTATCCCAGGTGATGTATCACTGGTGATGCATCACTGGTGATGTATAACAGGTGATGCATCACAGGTGACGCATCACTGGTGATGCATCACTGGTGATGTATCACTGGTGATGTATCACTGGTGATGTATCACTGGTGATGCATCACTGGTGATGCATCAGTGGTGATGTATCACAGGTGCTGCATCACTGGTGATGCATCACTGGTGATGTATCACAGGTGATGCATCACAGGTGACGCATCACAGGTGATGCATCACAGGTGATGCGTCACAGGTGACGCATGACTGGTGATGCATCACTGGTGATGTATCACTGGTGATGCATCACTGGTGATGCATCACTGGTCTCATGTGACATGTCTCATGTGACATGTCTCATGTCTCATGTGACTGTCTTATGTGACTGTCACCAGTGATGCATCACCTGTGATACATCACTGCTGATGCATCACTGGTGATGCATCATTGGTGATGCCTCACTGCTGATGCATCACTGGTGATGCATCACTGCTGATGCATCACTGGTGATGCATCACTGGTGATGCATCACTGGTGATGCATCACTGGTGATGTATCACGGGTGATGCATCACTGGTGATGCATCACTGGTGATGCATCACTGGTGATGTATCACGGGTAATGCATCACTGGTGATGCATCACTGGTGATAGTCCCATAAGACAGTCACATGAGACATGACACATGAGACATGTCACATGAGACATGACACATGAGACATGTCACATGAGACACGACACATGTGACATGTCGCATGAGACATCTCACATGTGACATGTCGCATGAGACATCTCACATGTGACAGTCACATGAGACATGACACATGAGACATGTCACATGAGACACGACACATGTGACATGTCGCATGAGACATCTCACATGTGACAGTCACATGAGACATGACACATGAGACATGTCACATGAGACCAGTGATGCATCAGCAGTGATGCATCACCAGTGATGCATCAGCAGTGATGCATCAGCAGTGATGCATCACCTGTGATACATCACCAGTGATGCATCACCCGTGATACATCACCAGTGATGCATCACCCGTGATACATCACCAGTGATGCATCACCAGTGATGCATCACTCATATGTGTACCTCGTCCAGTTTGGCTACAGTGGCCAAAATCCTTCAGAGGTATTTCGTACCCAACAATCAGTAACAAGAGTGAAATTAAAAAAATTGTAAAAATTTTCTGAAAATAAATTCAGAAAAAGAGCTTTTACAATTAAATAGGGCACGGTCAGACCTTTAATTTGAGGTGTCACTCATATGTGTACCTCGTCCAGTTTGGCCACAGTGGCCAAAATCCTTCAGAGGTATTTCGTACCCAACAATCAGTAATAAGAGTGGAATAAAAAAATTTTAAAAATTTTCTGAAAATCAATTCAGAAAAAGCGCTTTTACATTTAAATAGGGCACGGTCAGACCTTTAATTTGAGGTTTCACTCATATGTGTACCTCGTCCAGAGGAATTTCGTACCCAACAATCAGTAATAAGAGTGAAATTAAAAAAAAAATTTAAAAATTTTCTGAAAATCAATTCAGAAAAACCGCTTTTGCACTTAAATAGAGCACGGTCATACCTTTAATTTGAGGTATCACTCATATGTGTACCTCGTTCAGTTTGGCCACAGTGGCCAAAATTCTTCAGAGGTATTTCGTACTCAACAATCAGTAATAAGAGTGAAATTAAAAAAATTTTAAAAATGTTCTGAAAATCAATTCAAAAAAAGCGCTTTTGCATTTAAATAGGGCACGGTCAGACCTTTAATTTGAGGTGTCACTCATATGTGTACCTCGTCCAGTTTGGCCACATTGCCCAAAATCCTTCAGAGGAATTTCGAACTCAACAAATAGTAATAAGAGTGAAATTAAAAAAAATTTTAAAATTTTCCGAAAATCAATTCAGGAAAAGTGCTTTCACATTTAAATGGGGCACGGTCAGACCTTTAATTTGAGGTATCACTTATATGTGTACCCCGTCCAGTTTGGCCACATTGCCCAAAATCCTTCAGAGGAATTTCGAACTCAACAAATAGTAATAAGAGTGAAATTAAAAAAAATTTAAAAATTTTCTGAAAATCAATTCAGGAAAAGTGCTTTCACATTTAAATGGGGCACGGTCAGACCTTTAATTTGAGGTATCATGTGACATGTCTCATGTGTCATGTCTCATGTGACTGTCTTATCTGACTGTCACCAGTGATGCATCACCAGTGATGCATCCGCAGTGATGCATCAGCAGTGATGCATCACCTGTGATACATCACCAGTGATGCATCAGCAGTGATGCATCACCTGTGATACATCACCAGTGATGCATCACTGCTGATGCATCACTGGTGATGTATCACGGGTGATGCATCACTGGTGATGCATCACAGGTGATGCATCACTGGTGATGTATCACTGGTTATGCATCACTGGTGATGCATCACTGGTGATGTATCACAGGTGATGCATCACAGGTGACGCATCACTGGTGATGCATCACTGGTGATGTATCACAGGTGATGCATCACAGGTGACGCATCAGTGGTGATGCATCACTGGTGATGTATCACAGGTGATGCATCACAGGTGATGCATCACTGCTGATGCATCACTGGTGATGTATCACAGGTGATGCATCACAGGTGACGCATCACTGGTGATGCATCACTGGTGATGTATCACAGGTGATGCATCACTGCTGATGCATCACTGGTGATGTATCACTGGTGATGCATCACTGGTGATGTATCACTGGTGATGCATCACTGGTGATGTATCACAGGTGATGCATCACAGGTGATGCATCACTGGTGATGCATCACTGGTGATGCATCACTGGTGATGTATCCCAGGTGATGCATCACTGGTGATGCATCACTGGTGATGTATAACAGGTGATGCATCACAGGTGACGCATCACTGGTGATGCATCACTGGTGATGTATCACTGGTGATGTATCACTGGTGATGCATCACTGGTGATGTATCACAGGTGATGCATCACTGGTGATGCATCACTGGTGATGTATCACAGGTGATGCATCACAGGTGACGCATCACTGGTGATGCATCACTGGTGATGTATCACAGGTGATGCATCACTGCTGATGCATCACTGGTGATGTATCACTGGTGATGCATCACTGGTGATGTATCACTGGTGATGCATCACTGGTGATGTATCACAGGTGATGCATCACAGGTGACGCATCACTGGTGATGCATGACTGGTGATGTATCACAGGTGATGCATCACTGCTGATGCATCACTGGTGATGTATCACTGGTGATGCATCACTGGTGATGTATCACTGGTGATGCATCACTGGTGATGCATCACTGGTGATGTATCACAGGTGATGCATCACAGGTGACGCATCACTGGTGATGCATCACTGGTGATGTATCACAGGTGATGCATCACTGCTGATGCATCACTGCTGATGTATCACTGGTGATGCATCACTGGTGATGTATCACTGGTGATGCATCACTGGTGATGTATCACAAGTGATGCATCACAGGTGATGCATCACTGGTGATGCATCACTGGTGATGTATCACTGGTGATGCATCACTGGTGATGCATCACTGGTGATGTATCCCAGGTGATGCATCACTGGTGATGCATCACTGGTGATGTATAACAGGTGATGCATCACAGGTGACGCATCACTGGTGATGCATCACTGGTGATGTATCACTGGTGATGCATCACTGGTGATGCATCACTGGTGATGTATCACAGGTGATGCATCACAGGTGACGCATCACAGGTGATGCATCACAGGTGATGCGTCACAGGTGACGCATCACTGGTGATGCATCACTGGTGATGTATCACTGGTGATGTATCACTGGTGATGCATCACTGGTGATGCATCACTGGTGATGCATCAGTGGTGATGTATCACAGGTGATGCATCACTGGTGATGCATCACTGGTGATGTATCACAGGTGATGCATCACAGGTGACGCATCACAGGTGATGCATCACAGGTGATGCGTCACAGGTGACGCATCACTGGTGATGCATCACTGGTGATGTATCACTGGTGATGCATCACTGGTGATGCATCACTGGTCTCATGTGACATGTCTCATGTGACATGTCTCATGTGTCATGTCTCATGTGACTGTCTTATGTGACTGTCACCAGTGATGCATCACCTGTGATACATCACTGCTGATGCATCACTGGTGATGCATCACTGGTGATGCCTCACTGCTGATGCATCACTGGTGATGCATCACTGCTGATGCATCACTGGTGATGCATCACTGGTGATAGTCCCATAAGACAGTCACATGAGACATGACACATGAGACATGTCACAAGAGACACGACACATGTGACATGTCGCATGAGACATCTCACATGTGACAGTCACATGAGACATGACACATGAGACATGTCACATGAGACCAGTGATGCATCAGCAGTGATGCATCACCAGTGATGCATCAGCAGTGATGCATCAGCAGTGATGCATCACCTGTGATACATCACCAGTGATGCATCACCCGTGATACATCACCAGTGATGCATCACCCGTGATACATCACCAGTGATGCATCACCAGTGATGCATCACTCATATGTGTACCTCGTCCAGTTTGGCTACAGTGGCCAAAATCCTTCAGAGGTATTTCGTACCCAACAATCAGTAACAAGAGTGAAATTAAAAAAATTTTAAAAATTTTCTGAAAATAAATTCAGAAAAAGAGCTTTTACATTTAAATAGGGCACGGTCAGACCTTTAATTTGAGGTGTCACTCATATGTGTACCTCGTCCAGTTTGGCCACAGTGGCCAAAATCCTTCAGAGGTATTTCGTACCCAACAATCAGTAATAAGAGTGGAATAAAAAAATTTTAAAAATTTTCTGAAAATCAATTCAGAAAAATCGCTTTTGCATTTAAATAGGGCACGGTCAGACCTTTAATTTGAGGTGTCACTCATATGTGTACCTCGTCCAGTTTGGCTACAGTGGCCAAAATCCTTCAGAGGTATTTCGTACCCAACAATCAGTAACAAGAGTGAAATTAAAAAAATTGTAAAAATTTTCTGAAAATAAATTCAAAAAAAGAGCTTTTACATTTAAATAGGGCACGGTCAGACCTTTAATTTGAGGTGTCACTCATATGTGTACCTCGGCCAGTTTGGCCACAGTGGCCAAAATCCTTCAGAGGTATTTCGTACCCAACAATCAGTAATAAGAGTGGAATAAAAAAATTTTAAAAATTTTCTGAAAATCAATTCAGAAAAATCGCTTTTACATTTAAATAGGGCACGGTCAGACCTTTAATTTGAGGTATCACTCATATGTGTACCTCGTCCAGTTTGGCCACATTGGCCAAAATCCTTCAGAGGAATTTCGTACCCGACAATCAGTAATAAGAGTGAAATTAAAAAAAAATTTTAAAAATTTTCTGAAAATCAATTCAGAAAAACCGCTTTTACACTTAAATAGAGCACGGTCATACCTTTAATTTGAGGTATCACTCATATGTGTACCTCGTTCAGTTTGGCCACAGTGGCCAAAATTCTTCAGAGGTATTTCGTACCCAACAATCAGTAATAAGAGTGAAATTAAAAAAATTTTAAAATTTTTCTGAAAATCAATTCAGAAAAAGCGCTTTTGCATTTAAATAGGGCACGGTCAGACCTTTAATTTGAGGTATCACTCATATGTGTACCTCGTCCAGTTTGGCCACATTGGCCAAAATCCTTCAGAGGAATTTCGAACCCAACAATCAGTAATAAGAGTGAAATTAAAAAATTTTTTAAAATTTTCTGAAAATCAATTCAGAAAAAGCGCTTTTACATTTAAATAGGGCAAGGTCAGACCTTTAATTTGAGGTATCACTCATATGTGTACCTCGTCCAGTTTGTCCATAGTGGCCAAAATCCTTCAGAGGTATTTTGTACCCAACAATCAGTAATAAGAGTGAAATTAAAAAAATTTTTAAAATTTTCTAAAAATCAATTCAGAAAAAGCGCTTTTACATTTAAATAGGGCAAGGCCAGACCTTTAATTTCGTTTTTTCCGTATTTTTTAATTTTTAATTTTTTTCGATTTTAACTTCACACTTAGCGTCACTTTTGTCCTTTCCCGGTGTTTTTTAAATTTTATTTTTCAATTAGCGTTAATTTTAATCTTTTCCGCATTTTTTTTTCGTATTTATCTTCACACTTAGCGTCAAAGTTATCGAATTTAACTTTCGATAACTTTCGTATTTATCTTCACACACTTCAAAATTTTTATAGAAACCCTCTGATACAAACAAAATACAAATGGTTTTATTTCTATTTTTTGCTCCGATTTAAAAGAATTTATAAAAAGATTTTTAAACCATTTTATTTCTCACATATTAAGAAAATTTTATACATAATTTACCTTTGAGTGCAACTATTTTAGGTCATAACTTATAATAATTTATAAAAAAAAATTATAAACTATTTTCCTTCAAATTTTTAAAATTAAACTAAAGAAATTACAAATATTTTTAATAAAAAAGCGAAATAAAATCCCAAATGCAAATTTGCCAGCTAAATCAAACGTTTTTGTAGAAATAAAACACATGCAGTTCTAGTGATTTCTTTTAACGATTTCTTGAAATTCTTTTCTTTCACATCTTCACCTTTTATACACAAACAACAAACACTATTCTAGAGCTGTAATATGACCTATGGATACGTCTTATATAGCAAAAGTTCGAAAATCTTTAGTATAACATATTTGCTGAAAAACTTGGAAATATTGGTTCAGATACAAAAAAGTTATGGCCAAAATATAAATTTTTTTTAAATACCTATTTTCTGGAACCATAAATCTTCCCGAGTCCAAGTTTTATCACCAAACTAAATGGTTAATTCCCTCTTAAAGGCGTCCGTATATAAATCTGTCCATTCCATAGATGTCCATATATAAACTTCAGTTTTTTCCCAACCATGGTGAAGGGTATATAACATTCGGCATAACCGAATTTAGCCCCTCTTACTTGTTTAACTTTAAATTGCTTTTTTAAAATTTCTCAAAGCCTCAAAGTGCTTTTTTCTAATATTGCAAAATATTGGTTCTGCTAGTTTTGTTCTTTTTTTTGTGCAGTTTTATTTCTCATTTCCCCAACTTTTTACTTTTGCTTGTTTTGAAAAAAAAAATCTTCAAGTTTTGTTCTATTTTATAAAAAAAAAATGTATTTTTACCAACTTTTTACTTTTGCTTATTTTTTGCTTTTTTGTCAATATTTTTAAACTTTAAATATATAGAATTTTGCTTTTTTTTGACTTCTCTGATAATCACAAATTATTGTAATATTATACAAAATATTTTAAACATTTATTACCAGCGGATTTATTGTTTGAAAACAATATTCAAAAATGTAATAAAAAAATTTTTAATTTGTTAAAAAAATTAATTTTTCAAATGCGCAAAAAATACTAAAAAAAAATAGAAATCGAACAAAAACAGGCGTTTGCGGAGATATTCTTTTGACAGAGAAAACATGTTGCGTTTCATAAAAATCCAGCGATAAAATCCAAAGTTATAACCAATTATTCAAACATTTAAAAGAAAATAAAACCTCTAAGGCGTATGATTACCATATTTTTATCATAATTCTAACAATTACACTAGGCAACAGCCATTTTGTTATTTGGTTCTAGCATACTTTTTCTTATGGATTTGGACCTACTGAACACGAAAATGAATTTTAAAAATTTTTCTGTCGATTGGTTTGCGAGATACAAATTTTTTATTTTTTTTTTTTTAATTTTTGGAGGTACACTTACTATTTTGAGCATATCTTTAGTCTTCTTTGACCTATTTTATCCTACTACTACTCAAATTAAAGACAATTGAGCCGTCTACAACTTATTCTCAGAAAATTTTCAAATCGGGTTAGTAGTTTTGATGTTGGCGGCTTAAAAAGGTTAAAAAACTGCGTTTTTTTAGTAAAAATGTGGCTGAAAAATTCATATAAAAATTCATATAAAATGTAAAACGCGATGTTAACAGCGATTTTATTTTTTTGGTAAACGACCGAAATTCCGCTATTTCACGATTTTTTGATTTTCATTATTTGCACAGCTTACCTACCCAACGCAAACGAATAAATACATTTGAACTTAATTTAAAATAAACAAATTAGTCTTCGTATATTTTTTTTTTAATTTATTTACAGCACTACATGCTCAATGTATCGCACAATTAGCTAAACTAACGAAATTAAACTAACTAATTAAATTAAGCAAATCAACGCACAAAAAAATGAGTAAAAACAAAGATATAAGTGTACATTTTATGCCATGTGGAAAAACTGCTGACTTCTTCTTTGTTTTTTGTATTCGCTGCAATCGGTCTCACGTATTAGGGTCCAAATATAGTCACCCATCATAGCCGTGTCATAGTTGCCCTGATAGCGTCGTTCCATAGCCTTCAATTCCTGATGAAAGCGCTCGCCGTGTTCGTCGCTCACGTCTCCTAAATTCTCAGGGAAAAAATCCAAATGAGAATCCAGAAAGTGTATTTTAAGTGACATGTGCACTCCCATGGCTTCATAGTTCTTTACCAGATCCTCAACTATGTCCTTATAATTCGGGCTTTTGTTGTTTCCTAAAAAGTTTTCCACAACAAGCCTGAAGGAATTCCATGCTGCGGCTTCGATGGGTAATAACAGCTTTGGGAATTTTTCATCTTTCAACATTTTTTTTATCTCGGGTCCTGCGAAGACTCCTTCTTTAATTTTTGCCAGCGAAAGGTAAGGGAAAATTGACCGTAAATAGGCAAAAGCTTCACCTTCTTTGTCTAATTTTTTGGCAAAATTTTTAATCAAACCCAATTTTATGTGCAGCGGCGGAAGTATTATATTTTCACGGTTCTCTATTAGTGGTTTGCGCTGAACATTCGCTTCTCCAACTACAGGTTTCGTTCGTACCGGCCATTTTTTTTTTATATAATGCTGATCATCAGCGCGGCTATTCCAAAGGCACAGAAAACAGCAATGTCGCGTATAGCCTCCTTGGAGTCCACACAGAATGGCCACAACTTTAAGGTCGGCGCATATTTTCCAATTGTATTTCCTATACTCTATGCATTTCAGCAAAATGTCCATAGTTTCATAGTTCTCCTTTGAATGAACCGCATGAGCAATAGGAACAGATGGCTTTTCATTCCCATTATGTAAGAGAACTGCCTTCAAGCTCTCTTTGTTGCTGTCAATAAACAACCTCCATTCGTTGGGGTTGTGAATTTGGTGAAGCTCTTGGAACAAGCCTGAAATGTCGCTGCAAAAACATATTTGGTCTTTCTTTGTATAAAATTTTGCATACTCCTTGTGACGGTTTCTGTACGCTGATACTTTCACTTCTGAAGCCGCAAATCCACACTGTATCATCCGAGACGCAAAAAGTTCGGATTTCTCCTTAGTGAGACCAAAATCGCGCACCCAATCGTTTAGTTCGGCCTGTGACAGTAATTTTCGCTTTGCACCCGGCTCAAATTCGCTTGCATTTGACTCAGACTCTTCTTCTGACGATTCTGCTTTTTGAAGAGATGCACCAGGGCACACTGGATATGGCACATCATGCGAATGTGGTACTGGAAGCGCAAACGATCCCACTTGAGCGTAGTTCCATTTAAAAAATCTTCCTACCCCACTGTTTGTGGTGAGGCAAAAATAACAGTCTGTGGAATGGCATAGCGGCTTTTTCCACATCATTGGTGTATCGAATTTCATATGGCGGCTAAAATTAAAATAAATTACTATATTCGCTATGTATAATGTGTTTAAATAAAAATTCTTACCTTCCGCCAGCTGCCCAGTTGGTTAAGATTATATAGCAAAGATCACACAGCGACTTAGGTGTCCATGGTTCTGTGATATTTGGTGAAATACCAAAATAATTCAAATAGTGCAATTGTACTGCTGGAGTAAACTTGTGTGCGTGATTTTTTTTTATAAACTGGCCACAAACATTGCAGAAATTGTCTGGATCGTTCAAACACTCGAACACACGTAGTCTTTTACTCATTGTCTTCCTTGCGTTTTCTAAATATTAACTTCTTTACACTTTCACAGACAGTTTTGAAATGCAATTGATAACCGTGTCTCCTTATGTTTAAATATGTATGAGCATGTAGTGCTGTAAATAAATTAAAAAAAATATACGAAGACTACTTTGTTTATTTTAAATTAAGTTCAAATGTATTTATTCGTTTGCGTTGGGTAGGTAAGCTGTGCAAATAATGAAAATCAAAAAATCGTGAAATAGCGGAATTTCGGTCGTTTACCAAAAAAATAATAAGTCGGCCATTTGTCATCAGATTTTGTTAAGTAAGGGCTTATTTTCTTTGGAAAAGTGTCAGCTATACGTAAAAAAATTAAAATCGCTGTTAACATCGCGTTTTACATTTTATATGAATTTTTATATGAATTTTTCAGCCACATTTTTACTAAAAAAACGCAGTTTTTTAACCTTTTTAAGCCGCCAACATCAAAACTACTAACCCAATTTGAAAATTTTCTGAGAATAAGTTGTAGACGGCTCAATTGTCTTTAATTTGAGTAGTAGTAGGATAAAATAGGTCAAAGAAGACTAAAGATATGCTCAAAATAGTAAGTGTACCTCCAAAAATTAAAAAAAAAAATTAAAAAATTTGTATCTCGCAAACCAATCGACAGAAAAATTTTTAAAATTCATTTTCGTGTTCAGTAGGTCCAAATCCATGAGAAAAAGTATGCTAGAAACAAATAACAGACAAAAGTTTGTTATTTGTGACCTAGTGTTATACGTCCTGGTGGTCGTCGCTATGAAATAGCAGTGATCTGGGTTTTTGGTGACTTTTTGTGGGTTAGTGTGCAAAGAGAAGCTATATTTTTATTTTTTCTTAAACCGTTGGAGATACAAAAAATTTTATATAAGTCAATATTATAGAGAAAATAATAGAACTTTATAACAAAATATATAAAATTTTCGTTTTGGCTGTAAGGGACATAAAAGATTTTGAAAATAAAATTGTTTCTTAGCTTAATATGTCGCCATGATATTTTGAAAATTTCAGAGAGTTATTAATACTTGTAAAATCTCGCGCATTTTCATTATTTTGCTATATGATGAAAATCGATTGATTTTATAACGATCGTTATTTTAAATTTCAATTCTGAATATTTCATATTATTTTTAATTTAACAACTATAACAATAATTTCATCACAACATATCTGTTTGTCATCAAATTATTCCAATTTAACAAGAGGTTGTTTATATCCAGAGATTGCGTAATAAAATCTGCAGATTTTTTTTCTTTTTTTATATAAAAGCAAACTGCTTCTATGCTTCTCTTAGCTGCTCAACCTGAAATCGAAAATATATCGAGAGATTTGTGAGAAGCAAAATATATTTTTAAAATACATACTCTCTGATTAAAGACTATACTAATATTTAAGTAAAACGTAAGCTATAGTTAAAAGCCCTTTATCTTATATAAAAATCTATTTTTATATTTTCCATTTTAAATACATCCACTTAACACAAAAAAACACATCAACACTATAAAAAAAGGATCAATAAAATTGTCATGGTAAATGTAAATGGAAATAAGGTACTTAAGACAGTAGCAACGGATGCATTACGTATAGAATCAGATCCTGAAAAACAAAATTCCTTTATTTTAACAATTCCTATATAAATTTATTAATTTGATAAAAATAAATAATTTTTAATTACTTTATATTAATGATTCGATTATTTTTAAATAAAGTGACATAATAATTTATATTAATATATATTGATGTAATTTTTATTGGATTGATTAATTTGAAATGATTTTGTAAAATTAAATCAATTCGTTTGATTTTATTGTAACAATAGAAGTTGCACCGCTGGTTTCTGTCTGTACACGTTGTAGTTTACACTGGCTGCAATTTCTACTACCAACGCCCCCAAGGTTATATACAGTTGCACCGAAAAAACGGATTCATCGAGACAAGCGAAGTTTTTGGCAACTGTATATATTGGTTGCAGCAACTGAATTATTTTGTTGACCCGACCAAATGTTTTCCTGATACAAATAAAATATTTGGTTTCAACCGAAGTTTTGTTTCGTTAACCGAATTTCGGTTGCGACAAACAAATATATTTGTGGCTTCATTCGGTTGGCAAGAAATTCGGCTGTTGTCAGCAGCTGTGAACGTGACAACTAACCGGTATATTTCAAAGTCCTGTAAATATCCTTCGAGGTTCCACGATTATCCTTCGACGTCCTGTAAATATCCTTCGAGGTTTTGCACTATCCACCGATGTCCTGTAAATAGCCTTCGGGGTCCTGCGAATATCCTTTGAGGTTCTGCGATCATCTTTCCAAGAACTGTGAAAATCCATCGAGGTTAGAGATGGGTACGTGGGCAATTACGCACGATTACACACGAAGATTATATTCTACTCACGCTCCCGCACGATCACATGAGATTTAAATTTTAGCTCACGCTCACGAAATACTCACGCTTAAAACGTTCAAAATATTTTAAAAAAATTAAACATAAAAGAATTTATTTAATTACTTGAACCCTTAAATGAAATGTTACTACACTTAATACATAAAAATAAAAAAACGAATAAATGGAATAATCACGACAAAAAACCGACTCATGCATGCTAACGCACGAAATATTTTTAACGCTCACGCCCACGAACTTAAAAACTGGCAAAAATAGTATTTTGCAAAAGACCAGTATTTTGGTAAAAAATAGTATTTTAGCAAACCAGTATTTTGAAAACAAAAACATTATTTTAGTAAAACCCAGTGTTATGCCAAAAACCGACTTCTAGCAAATGCCGTATTTAGAAAACCAGTGTTACCAAATACCAGTATTTTACCAAATACCAGTATTTTACCAAATACCAGTATTTTACCAAATACCAGTATTTTACCAAATACCAGTATTATACCAAATACCAGTATTATACCAAATACCAGTATTTTACCAAATACCAGTATTTTACCAAATACCAGTTTTTTACCAAATACCAGTATTTTACAAAATAGCAGTATTTTACCAAATACCAGTATTTTACAAAATACCAGTATTTTACCAAATACCAGTATTTTACAAAATACCAGTATTTTTACCAATCACCAGTATTTTACCAATTACCAGTATTATACCAAATACCAGTATTATACCAAATACCAGTATTATACCAAATACCAATATTTTACCAAATACCATTTTACCAAATACCAGTATTTTACCAAATACCAGTATTTTACCAAATACCAGTATTTTACCAAATACCAGTATTTTACAAAATATCAGTATTTTACAAAATACCAGTATTTTACCAAATACCAGTATTTTACCAAATACCAGTATTTTACAAAATACCAGTATTTTACCAAATACCAGTATTTTACCAAATACCAGTATTTTACCAAATACCAGTATTTTTACCAAATACCAGTATTTTACCAAATACCAGTATTTTACCAAATACCAGTATTTTTACCAAATACCAGTATTTTACCAAATACCAGTATTTTACCAAATACCAGTATTTTACCAAATACCAGTATTTTACCAAATACCAGTATTTTACCAAATACCAGTATTTTACCAAATACCAGTATTTTACCAAATACCAGTATTTTACCAAATACCAGTATTTTACCAAATACCAGTATTTTACCAAATACCAGTATTTTACCAAATACCAGTATTTTTACCAAATACCAGTATTTTTACCAAATACCAGTATTTTACCATATACCAGTATTTTACCAAATACCAGTATTTTACCAAATACCAGTATTTTACCAAATACCAGTATTTTACCAGATACCCGTATTTTACCAAATACCAGTATTTTACCAAATACTAGTAGTTTACCAAAAACCAGCCCACTACTTAAAACATCACGATTTAAAAATGTAATTTGCAAAAATAGCAGCACTTTGCAATAGAGTGATGCTTATTGCCCCATCTTGTATATGTAATGCTGTGCACTAAAAAGTAAATATACCTCTTGAATATTTAATTGTTTTCATATGTATGAGTTCATCATTTATACTGTATAATTAACTAATAACGTATTTAAAATCATTCTCAATAATATGATTTCAGAAATATATTATCACCATTATTAATATTTAATCAGTTATATAATACTATAGAAATATAATGATAAAAGAACAAGTTAGATTTATAATCAAGTAGCTTTATTGCATATACACTTTCATACCTTTATACACTCAGAAAAAAAAAGTTAGTAGAAAAATTTGTAAACGCTTTTCTATGCCACTGTACGATTTTTGTATTTATTTTTAGTAAAAAAATTATTATTTAGTAAATTTGTTTGCTATTTATATTTTACAAATTACAGAATATTTACAAATTTTTGTTGCAACGTTCAGAAATCATTTTACAAATTTTTTGAAAACCGATTTGGTAAAATTTGCAAAAAAAATACTAAATTTAAATAAGTGGATATTGAAGGAAATCTAATTTCTAATTAAAGCTTACACCTACAAACTTAAATTGCCTTAAAATGTTGTTCGATTAAAAAAAATAAATTTGTATAATTGAATTCGTAAGGCACTTTCAAAAGAAATTAGCAGCTTTAATGAGTAACAATTGTATCTAAATATATAATTGAGTTAACTTGTGCATTTTAATAATTTTTTTTTATAAATTAAAATTATGCTATATATTACAATTTATTGAGTTTATTTAATAGCGCTTGGTTATTTTTTTATACTAATTTGATTGTACTAATATTAAAAATATTTATCTTTTTTTTTGCTGATTTTACTACACGTCAGCAGACTTGAGTTGCTAATATAAGCAAAAAAAAAAAATAATAACGCAAGGCTAACATTAGCAAAATTTCATGTAATAACAGCAAATTTTTCAATTGCCATTACAGACTTTTTTTGGTGAGTGTATTATACACTCAAAATAATATACGTTGGTAATTTAACTAAAAGTAATATTACAGTTTAGCCTTGGACTAAATCTTATTAACATTAGCATATCACCAGAATTTTGTTTTTGTTAAATATACAAAATCGTATTAAAATCTTACACTCACCAAAAAATATCTGTAATGGCAACTGAAAATTTTGCTGTTATTACGGGAAATCTTGCTAATTTGAGCCTAGCGGTATTTTTTTGCTAATCTTAGCAAGCACATGTCTGCTGACGAGTAGTAAAATGAAATTAGTAGAAAAGCTAGTAGCCGCTACTAAATTTTAGTAAACTTTGTAAATTGGAATTTAAAATCTGTTTGCTAAAACCAGTAAAAAAAATTTACTAAATATTATTATTATTATTATCAGTACAAAATTTCAAAATTATATTTTTTTATGGAACATCAACATTTTTTTATTAAATTTTTTTTTTTTCAAAAAATATTTTAGACAAAATTAAAAAAAAAAAATCAAAGGCTTAAAAATTGTAAAAACAAACGAATTTATCATTTTGTTTTAATTTCTTTTTTGAAAAATATTTTAGTAAATTTTTTTCTTTAAGGTCAAATTTTTATTGTTTCTAGGGCTGTTTTTTAGAACCAGAAAAAATTTTTTAGTGCTATTTTAATTTTTAGACATGAGTCGGTATATTCACTTTCGATCCCTGTTTTGTAATCTATGTAAACAAATTACGTTTACAAATTTTTGTACAAATTTTTTTTCTGAGTGCCATAGTGCTTATTATATATTCCTAATAAGCACAATGACGTTGCACGTCTTTCATTGCTAAGGAGAAAAATATATATTTATATTTTTGTTAAATCATTTGAGTTTTAAATTATTTGATTCGACATTAACCGAAATAGATGGGATTAATCGAGGAATCGATTAACCGAATTAAACTGCAAACGAACTCTGGTTCAGCTCTGCACAAAATAGGTACAAGGATTTGATTATCTCTTCTAGATTGCTGCATAAAAATGGTCACAGCTCCTAAAGATCTAAGGTTCATAGAATTAGAATTACCTTGACATCGAGGAACGTAGAGAGAACCATTGCCGAGAGCTCGTTTGCCGTGATCTGATCAATGGTGCTAAGAAACCTTGTAGTGAAGACCTGGGATCGTTTTCAGATGAGAATTTACAAACGCATCATCGATTTGCATTCTCCTTCTCAGATCGTCAAGAAGATCACCTCTATAAATATTGAACCAGGTGTGGAAGTTGAGGTTACCATTGCCAACTAAATATTACAGCATTTACAGATGTAAAATTTTAAATATTTTCTTTTTAATAAAGGCTTATTTAAAAATAAATTCTAAATTAAAAACAAGTAAGTCCTTACGAAGAAAGTACTGAAGTAATTAGGTACTTGTAACGGCTAAAATAAATACATACTTGTAATGAGTAAAATAATTCATTACTTATACCTACATATTTTATTCAGGCGAATATAACAAGACGTTGTTAGTAATGACTTTAGACTCATAATAAAAGACTTTATAGCTGATGGCCCTGGCAGCCAATGCTAACTCCTTAAATATTATTCTTGTATTTACTTATAAGCTTAATATCATATAAATAAATAAATAAATAAATAAAAGACTTTAAACTATTACTACAAATAAGAGCTTATATAATTAGTTACTAGTAGGGATATAAATAAGTAGTTACTTATAGGGCGTGAAGTAAGTACTTGTTTTTAACATTACTGTATTATATATTTTAGGAAATTCTGTAAAAATATAAATGGAAAAAAATAGATGCTTTTGGAGAAGAAATAAAAAAAATCAATAAAAAAACGTTTTACATCTTTTCATACAAACTTCATTTTAATTTCCTTTTTTGCATTGTTTTCCCTTTTAAATGTTATAAAATTACACTTACAATATAATTTCCGTTGCCGACTTTAGATTATTTAAAAAGTAATACGTAGAGTTTGTTTTTTAAAAAAAGAATCGATTGAAATTTAAAGAAATATATTTTTTAACTATTTCAAACAGTCATTCAAAAACACAAACGATAAAAATTTACATACATTCAGTAGGACTTGATATTTTCTGTTAAATGTAAAATTTTATGTTTTCTGTTTCTAAAAATATAAATTCATATAATTCCTTTTTGTTTTTTTTTTACCAAAATAGTTTGTTTATATACAAAATTATTTAAATAAAAAATACAAGAAATTATTCAAATATAGATACACACATAGAAAATAATAATATATACATCTGTGTGTGTTGTGTTTTGTTAAATTACATACAAATAAAAAAAATTTCAATTTGAAAAACAAACCACAAAAATCGTGTTTTTCTCTACATTTTGTCAGTTAAAAATTTAAGGTTATTTTAAACGACTTTCGATTGTTTTTATTACTTATGTCGATTATTAAACAATGATTGAAAATAAACAACAAAATGGTTTAAATATAATGAAATATCAGTAGTCTTCTTTTTGATAGTATTTTCGATTAATTAAATATGTATTTTAAGTTTTTTTAACGAAATAATATTGTGAGTGTACTAGAAATCTGATTAGTAATCTTTTATTTAACTGGTTTTTGGTGTTTGTGTTAAGTTTTGGGCTTTGGTGTGTTCTGACATATCTAGTAAAATTTTATGGGCACCATTTTTCATGCCCGCCCTCCTCCTTCTTAAGGGTGTTTTTTACAATTTGTTATAAAAGAACAAACAATTACTGGGAGTTAAAGGGTTAATATATTCCACAAAAATATTTCCGTTAATATTTTCTACAAAGTTGCTGAACATACCCTACATGTGAAGAACACATAGTTTCATATACCAATATGCTGCACGAACAGGCCAAAGGGGGTAAACTTTAATGCCGCCTTAAATAAAATTCCGATGTGATCTTTCAAACCGCCGACACACGTATATAATATTTCTGTCTCCTCTACCAGAATCCATTGTTAGAACCTCATAATTTTTTTTCAAGAAAAGCTTTGAATTCTGTTCCTATTTGAGAAAGAAGTCCTTAAATTATATTTATTTTTGATCCTTAATTTTAAGTGTTCATATTTTTATTTTTCAATTTTCATCAAAAAATCGAAATATATATGAGCATACATGATCATACATCGGCATACATGGTCATATACGTCCATACATTGTTCAATATATGACCATACATGATCTCATATATGATCATATATCTTCGGATCTAAATTTGAGGGTATATGGACGTATATGATCATATGCGAGCATACATGAATAATATATGAGCATTTATGATAATATATGCACATATATCACGATATACCCTCAAATTTCGGATCCGAAGTTATATGGTCATATATGAGATCATGTATGGACGTATATGACCATGTATGCCCATGTATGATCATATACAAGCCCATGTATGATCATGTATGTTCATATATGTTTCGTTTTTTACATGGGTTAACAATTTTTTGAGTTTTTTATTTTATTTTATATATTTTTTTGTGTTGCATATTTTAGTTTTTCAAGGCCATAAAAATCCTTGCCCTAAGCAAATACAAAATCTACACAAACAGATATCAGCATATATTTATACATATATACTAATATACAATACATATATATAGGATTAATAAATACAATATTTATAAATATAAATATTAATATGAACATAACCAAGGTTAAGAAGCTTACAGGCATATTTAGTTATAAACATCCGTCTATAATAAATACATTGTGGGGTATTACAGGTGCTCATGTAACCAAGACTGTGTTTGTTATACAAAATTTATACATTATTTAAGTATAAAATACCATATAATCGTTAAATAAACTTATATTAGGGATTTGCAATACATACAATACAATTATAAGAGCGGGTAACTTATACAATAAAAAACCAGAGTAAAATGTTAACTACAGATATTTCCATATAAATTTTACATTCATTAGCTTGGTGAGGCATTAAACTTTGGTTATTCTTAAATAAGTTAGCAGGTTTAAGAAGGAAAAGAGCTGCTGGCCATAAAACTTTAGGACTTTCATGAACCAAATGAAAATAGTTGATATTTATACCTTTGTTACATATTCTTTTTTATTTTTTGTTGTTGTCAATTATCTGTTGGTCGATTTAAAAGAAAATATATTTTTTTTTTTGAATAAAATATTTATTTAAGAAAAGTTTACCATAAATATTAATTTTTAGCGCCGAGTCCAACACTATAACTTTTTAAATCTAGAAATTGTTTGAAATCTACATCAAAAAGCCTTTTGAAATACTTTTTCAACAAGGCCTAAAATAGCTTTCTGGATTAATCCATTGCTAATAAAATAAGGATTTTTTTATATTTATTTAATGATTATTTTTGAAAAATCTTATTTTAAAAAATTTTAAATAAATAATGAGGGCTGATCAATAAGTCCGTGACTTTTCGAACTGCTCTCGTAGTTATATGAAATGCAATACTGCTCCCATCACGTACCACCTGTTAATAGACTACTGTCAAATTTTGAGCAAGTTCCGTCGTTTACTTTGCGTTTAACGGCAGGATTTTTCGAGGTCCATTAAGTAGGCATTTGTTTGATCAATAATTTCATCTTGGAAGCTAAATCTCTTTCCACCGATCCATTTCTTTAGGTTTGGAATAGAAAATATTCACTGGGGGCTAAATCCGGAGAATAAGGCGAATGAGAGGGCAATTCGTAGTCTACTTCATGGATTTTTGCCATGGATCGTTCTAAATTGACACCAGTGAGCTATGTGAGATGCCAATGTCTTCCACAATCTATCGCACATTCAATCTCCGATCGGCCAACACCATATCGTGAATTTTTTGAATTGTTTTGGGTGTAGAGACCTCAACTTGGCGTCCAGAATGTTCGGCATCTTCCGTGCTTGTAAGGCCACAAGGAAAGTCAGTAAACCACTTTTTTACCATTGAAATCGTTGGTGAAGAGTCCCCATAGTATTTATCAAACTTTTCCTTGGTTTGATTGACGGTTCTTTTCCGCAAAGAATAATGTTTATTGAGCAATCGTAATTCACTTTTTTCCATTTTTAAAAAAATCCACGAGGTTGTATGTTTTTAACAGCTGTTAAACGCAAAGTGAATGACGGAAGTTGCTCAAAATTTGACAGTAGTCTATTAACAGGTGGTACTTGATAAGAGCATTGTTGCATTTCATATAACTACAAGGGAAGTTCGAAAAGTCACGGACTTATTGATCCGTCCCCGTATGTAATAATTTTGTTTGCTAACTAAAATACAAAATATCGCAAGCATATTTTATACAGAACGGCATCCTGGCTTTTCTATAATTAAGATTGCGCCCACTAAACTTTATATTTATCGAAGGCATTAAAACTATTTTTATTTTTTTCACTTAATAATAAAAAAAATTTAAAATTTGTATGTAAATTAAAGTTTAAGCTTAAAATGCCATAAAATAAACTTATGACATTTTTCCATCTTCCAATAATAACAATAAATGTAACTGTGATATTTTGTATTTTTGCAACAATTTCCTTAAAATAGTTAATTTAAGCAGACAAAGGACCCCCAGTCTTCCTTAGCCATAGATGCCCTGTGTCACTTAGGGCATCCCGTTTTGTAGTGTTCTCAAGGAGAACTATTAATTAACAACGAAAAGGATCTGACTTTGTCACAACTTATTACGTTTCAGAATATCCTGCAGTACATTTTTTTTTATTTGTTTACCTTCTTACTAATTAAATTACATTTATATTTTAAATACATGACTTTAGTATAATTCAATTAAATTTAAAAAACAAAATCTATAGCAAAAAGCTTGTTAAAAGCAGTGTCCTCACAATGTCCTCTGAAAGTGGGAAAATTCTTACACAGTCAGTGTAAAGTTTTTTAAAATATATGGTGAAATATATTACCTTTGTCATAGAAACAGTTTCATATTTATTAGAAAATTTTTTTCTATAATTTAGAAATTTTGACCAAATTTTAAGTAAAATTTGTTTCTTAGTTTCAAGCAAAATTTTATTAAATATTTGTTAAATGTGTCTTTGGCGCCGTTTTAATTTTATTTATTTATTTTATATTAATCATATAATTACAAATTATATCATAATACCCCAACAGAGCACTAGCAACAAAGGCCATCGGCTCGTTATAGCGAAAACAGACCAGTGCCTCTGGTGGGAATCGAACCCACGACCCCCGCACTGATAAACTAGCACGCTACCAACTAGCCTATGGGGGCGCTCCAAAACAGCTTTAAAGAATTTGTTGAGAAATTTAATTAAGAATTTAATAGAAATTACGATCCTTTACATACAAGGATCATATATCAACCTTTTTTTTTTGTAAGTGTGCACCTTTAAAGTTCTATTAAATTCCATAACAAATTTATGAAATGAAAAAACTTAAAAAAATTAAGACAATTGCAGTCTTTTTATTATTTTTTTAACTCTTTGTAATGAACAAAGTATAAGTTTTAATTTCGTGTACTTTTAATACAAATTTATTTGAAAATTCCCTGAACAATGCAAAAAAATTTGCAAAGTTATGGAACATTAATCCACTGAAACTTAAATCTGAGAAGGAAAAAAACATGTTTGTTTGCGTAAATATTTTCTTTTTTTCATAATACATAATGTTGCATGTCAAAAAATGTGTTTACGTTAGTAATGAGCATAACAACAAAAATAGAACTTAATACTCATACATACATATGTATGTATGTGTGTGTGTACACATATGTACGCCTCTCTACCACCATATTTACCCAATGTTAGTAAGGTATATAAAATCATACGACTACATTTAACATTATTTTGTTGACTCCCTCATCAATGTCATATTGTATAAATGCAGAATAAGATTTTCTTAAAAGGTAAAAATCTGTCTAGAAGAATAATATATTTAAATGTTATGTTTGTATATAAGAATGTGAATGTATGAGTGTGTATAAGGAAATCTACCGTAATACATTAGGAGTATCACCAAAATTGGGTCCTGTCGTCTGAAGATGGTAAATTTTGAAATAAATGTCTTTTGCACGGAGAAAAATTTTTAAAATAAAAAAATGTTATGCCTTCTTACAAATAGTATCCAAACAAACAGTCTTGAATAGCCAGTACGTGCAAGATTATACTTGAACTAGTTTTAAAATCCAATACATACTTTATTACCTATACTTTTAAATTTTAAAATATATTAAGAAGAAATTTCAGAACCCATCTAAAAATCGAAATATATATGAGCATACATGATCATACATGGGCTTGTATATGATCATACATGGGCATACATGGTCATATAGGTCCATACATGATCTCATATATGACCATATATCTTCGGATCCGAAATTTGAGGGTATATGGTGATATATGTGCATATATTATCATAAATGCTCATATATTATTCATGTATGCTCGTATATGATCATATACGTCCATATACCCTCAAATTTCAGATCCGAAGATATATGATCATATATGAGATAATGTATGGTCATATATTGAACAATGTATGGACGTATATGACCATGTATGCCCATGCATGATCATATACAGGCCCATGTATGATCAGGTATGCTCATATACATATATTTCGATTTTTAGATGGGTTCTGAAATTTAAAATTTGAAAGTAAAAAGTTTGTACTTGTTACTAAAGGGACATTTTACCACGCTGTAATTAGACATTCCCCAAAAGTAACTCTTGCACGAATATGCCCATAATTAAGGGAATACATATTTTAAATGACAGTCTTTTAGCCGATGGTTTTTCAGCAGGACACTAATGGGGAAATTTCTTCCTCATTTTATTCATACCCACAAAAATTTTTCAAAAATCACATCTTAGTGGGTACAGAGAAAAAAAATTTTTTTTTCCATATTCCATATTATTTATTGAATCTTCACTTCCAAAAACCGTGAACTAACAATAATTATCCAAATCTTAAAACTAAATATTAATTGTTAAGTCCAGCCAGTGCCAGACTGATGTTATGTGGTTCAACTGGGACCATTATTTCCCCTTATTATTAGCGGACCAGATCCGCGGTGTCCTTTCTCCTAAGACGCTGGTGGCCGTGATTATCAGTTAAGTTACGGCCTAGTATGTTGGGGTGTGTTTCCAGTTTTGTTAAATAGCGTTGACAGTGTCTAATAATTTCATCTTTCACCAGGGGTACATTCAGTCTTTATGTATGTTGTAATTCCTAACATACCAGGGTGCGTTCGTGATCGTCCTCAAGAATTTATTTTGCATTCTCTGAATTTTCCCTATATTGGACGCAGAGGCAGTACCCCAGAGCTGAATTCCGTAGCACCATATGGGTTTCATGATCGAATTGTAAATGAGTAATTTGCAGTCCAGGCCTAGTTTAGAGTTTTTGCCAGTAAGCCAAGCGAGTTGAGCAGTTCTTAGCCTCATCTGAGTTATTTTCGCATCTATATGATTTTTCCACGTGAGTCGACGGTCAAGGTGAATACCGAGATATTTCACACATGTGTGTTGGGGTATATTCAGATTATTAATTTTAATGGGTGGACACGTCTCTTTTCTCAGTGTGAAAGTAATGTGGATACATTTCTGTTCATTCACCTTAATTTTCCACTTATCCAACCAAGCTTCCAATTGTGAAATGTGAGTCTGTAACATTCTAGACGCTATTTTTGAGTCATCGTGGACGCTTAAGATTGCAGTATCGTCAGCGAAAGTCGATGTGTGGGTATTAATATCTAATGGCATGTCTAAAGTATAAATGATATATAACAGAGGACCCAATATGCTACCCTGTGGAACTCCGGCTTGTATATCTTGAGAAGAGCTGGCAAAACTTTTTTCAGCAAGAGTGAATTTTAGATTTGTTATATAGCTTTTGAGTAGCTTGTGAGTATTTGTTGGTAACAAAATTTTTATTTTAAACAGTAGACCTTCATGCCAAACCTTATCGAAAGCCTGTGAAACATCGATAAAAAGGGCAGAGCAGCATTTTTTCTCCTCGAACGTTTTTCTGACAACAGTAACTAGCCTGTGGGCTTGTTCAATGGTGCTGTGTTTTCTCCTGAAGCCAAATTGGTGTGATGGAATACAGTTGTTTTGTTCCACATAAACAGTTATCTTTTCCATTAGGATTTTCTCGAACAGCTTTGACAAATTGGATTATAGGCCTATACGATTCCACTTTTGTGTGATCTTTGCCTGGCTTGGGTATCATTTTAACGAGTGAAACTTTCCATTCTGGGGGATAGTATTCAAGGCGTATAATAGCATTAAAAATAAAGAGAATTATCTTTAATGCTATACGGGGTAACTCCAAGAGCATCTTGTTACCGATTCCATCGATACCAGGAGCTTTTTTGGGGTTTAGTTTAAAAATAGCCTTTTCGACCTCTCTCATCTCAAACGTTAATCGGGTAGCTGCTCGGTGCTGGGGTAAAATCGGTGGCAACTCTGTTACAGAACTTGTTATATTTGGCGTGAATACTTTTCTTAAATGTTCTACAAACAGATCTCCTTTTTCAGTATCATTTCTAGCCCAACCTCCGTCTGATTTTCTCAAAGGAGGCTTACATAAGACAGGTCTTTTTAAATTTTTCGTTGCACGCCATAATGAGTAATCAGTTCTTGATGTTGGATCTAAATTTTCAAGATATCTGTTTAATGAAGCAGTTCTCTTATGTTCAAGTAGCTTTCTTAATCTTTTAGTGCATTCTTTCAACCGTTCCTTAAGTTGAGGAGATCTGTGCTGTTGCCACTCTCTTCGAGCTTTTCTTTTTTCATTTAAGAGTCGTTCGACATCGGCAGACAAAATAATATTTTGTCTGTTGTGTCGGGGAGGTTTGGTAGCAAGTTGAACAGCAAGTTTGAGATTTAGTTCAAAATTTTGAATCGAGAGGTCGATATCTTTGGGTGTTCTTAGCGGTATGTTTTCCGAGCAATGTGTACTGATAAATTTTTTATACTTCAACCAATCTGTTGTTTTGCCTGTCAGTGCTAAGTCACCAGAGGGGCGTACAATTCCTCGGGGGTTTAAAATAGTAACAACTGTAGGTGTGTGATCAGATGAGAGATCCAATAATGGTTCTACATGGACCAATTCTCTCGCAATAGACATTGTTATTCCAAAGTCTATCAGATCGGGTATTTTCCGACGATCCGTTGGCCAGTACGTGGGTTCTCCACTAGAGATCACATCCATACCCAGCTTAGAAATTGTATTAAACAAAACACGGCCCTTAGGGGTAACAAGCCGTGACCCCCAGAATGTATGCTTGGCATTATAGTCCCCAGCTGCCAGAAAACGCGGTCCTAATGATTCGAAAAAGACTGTGTACTGATCCTCCGTTATGGAGAATCTGGGGGGAGAATAAATTGACGAAATCACTAAGTCCTTATCGAATTCTTCAAAACATATAGTAGTGGCCTGAAGATAATTTTCGCAAAGATCACACATAAGAAAATGTTTTAATCTAGATTTAATGAGAATAGCTGATCCTCCACATGACCTGCCTCTTGGGTCCTTAGTATCATACATTGTGTACCCGCGAATTGCAAATGAACTTCTCAGGGTTAAATAAGTCTCAGAAATAAGCATTACGTCAATTTGCTGATTTCTGAGAAAATACTCGAGCTCTGCTTTATGTTGGCATATGCCGTTAGCATTATTGTCAAACAAATTTCAATAAAAATTTTTTTGATTTTTTGTTAGTTTTCAATAAAAAGTTTAATCATATTAATTAAAATTTTAATTGATAATGAACTTGGTGTAATAAATATTCTAGCTTACAATAAATACTATTGACAACATGTAAAACATACAGTTATTTAAATTGCAAAATTGCATCTCAAAGCTCTAAACAAAAAAAAAATAAAAATATTATGCGTACCCAGCAAAAATGAAGCTGCCAAAGAAGCAATAAAAGCATCACTACTATGGCAAAGGCATCACTTCTTTTATGATGGTTTTATCGATAAATTTAACATTAGCGTGTCATAGGATGGAAGTATTCAAATGTAGCTACTTCCTTAGAGCAAGCAATGATAATACAATGATTATATGTTCTGATGCATTAGTGGAAAATGTTCATATATGTACTTTGTAGTATTTAAGCTTTGATGAAAATTTAATTCAAAATAATGAAGAAAAATTAGTTTAAAGAAGCGAAATTTATGCATTGATATACAAATACTCTTTATTAAAACAAATACACAATTCTGCATTAGTGAAAAAGCATTTTTGAAATATTTTTCATTTAATTTTTAGACAATGAATTTTTAGACAAATTTTAAACTATTTTTGGATAATTTAAAAACTGGTTGTAGAATTTGAAAACATTTGACAATTTTAAAATATTTTTGAACAATTTTAAATAATTTTTGCACAATTTTAAAACACTTTTAGGCGATTTGAAATAATTTTTACACAATTTTAAAATTATTTTGATAAATTCTGAATTGAAACTGGAAATGGTGCAGTGTTAAATAATAAACATAATGCAAAAATGCACAGATTGCGTCGTCATAAATATATAAGGCTGAAAAACTGCAAATGACAGACCAGCAAGTTTCAATTAAAGGTTAAAAAATCTGTTATTCTTGATATTTCAAAACTTTTGTAAAAATTGCAAAACTGCATAAATTCTAATCCTCATGAAATTTCAAACTAAAATATAAAAAAGATTTAATAAAAAAAATTAACAAATTTTATCAGAACTATTTTTTCAATTTGAATAAATGCTGATATACTATAACTTATGCTTTAGAAGTTATGAAGAGTGATATTTTAAGATATGCATCGGGTTTATATCCAGATCATTGCATTTGAAATAGGAACACATGAATTCTTTTGGAAGTTCCTTAGAATAACACCAAAAAATCATAAAACTGATCAACTGAAGTTTAGGAAGCAATGAAAGAAGTTATAGTCACAGAATGCCTACCATTTTTTTGGGCTGGGGTATTAATAAAAGCGTGATAATTTAATTTTTTTAAGAAAGGGAAACGCATTCATTGTTTAATTTTACTAAACAACATAGTCTATGTACCCTGCAGGAAGCCTGGGGCCAAGTCAACACTTTTGTCGACTACTTTGGGTGACTTTTTGGTGACATAGTCAACAAAGTGTCTACACTTTTTACATTCCTTTTTTTGACGTCATGGTCAACACAGCGTCTACTACACTTTTTACATTCCTTTCTTTGCAGCTACAAAGTTGTGCTTCTTCTTGATTTTTTTATTGTTTCATTTTGTTAAAAATACATGTCCATAGCTGCTTGCAAAATAAATGTTTTTAATAATAATATTAAGAAAGGTGAATTTTAAAGGTAAATATGCATATAATTTGAACAAAATATATAATGAGCAAAAAAAAAAATTACAAAAGAGTTGTGAAAAACAATTAATTTTGTAAAAAAAAATAACGAGAGAGGCAAAAATTTTTAGTGAAAGTTGTAACTCTAGACATTTTGTAAAGCGTAATGAAAATTTTACTGAGCTATGGAATATTTTGTACAGTCTTTTATAGATTTGTCTACTACAAAATTAATTTTGCTCGAAAAACTTATTTACTTCAATGAAATTTATAAAAATAAATTATTAATAAAATATCTAACATTCAGAAATAAATGCACCTTTTTAAACTTATTTGCCTTCCTAGTGTGGAAATCTAGGAAAAAGTTCCAAAAGTTTGGACTAGAATTACTAAAATGTACTAATAAAGGGTGTCCCAAGAAGAACGCATTTTTTAAATCTGGCAACATTCGAAGTGTCATTGTTTGACATTTGAGCAATTGTTATTGTTTGCTAGTAGAAGGTACGAGGTTAGTAAAAATGGAGCGCTACACGAATGAACAACGCATTCTCATTGTGAAATTGTTTTACCAAAATGGTGAAAGTTTTGCGGCTACAGTTCGCAAATTGCGATCAATTTGGGGTCACAATAATGCTCCAAAAGAGTCAACTGTAAAGAGATTAATGGATAAATTTGCCGAAACTGGGTCTGTTAGTGATGTAAAGACAACAACGCGCCATCGACCAGGTCGATCGACCGAAAATGTCGCAGCTGTACGTGATGATGTCGCTCAAACTCCATCCACCTCAATTCGACACCGAGCTCAGCAATTTGCAGCGAATTTTGACGAAAGATTTGCATCTTCATGCATACAAAGTTCAATTGACTCAGGAACTGAAGCCAGCTGACCATGGACAGCGAAGGGAGTTCGTTAATTGGGTATTGGAGAGACAACATGAAAATGCTGATTTTGCCGATAAAATCATCTTTAGTGACGAGGCCCATTTTCATCTTGATAGCTTCGTCAATAGGCAGAATTGTCGCATTTGGGGTGAGGAAAATCCTCGAGTGATTCACGAGAAGCAAATGCATCCTCAACGTGTCACTGTGTGGTGTGGTTTTTGGGCTGGAGGAATCATTGGGCCTTTTTTTTATGAAAATGAGGCAGGTCAAGCGCAAACAGTCAATGGTGTTCGGTATCGTGAAATGATAAACAGTTTTTTCTTGCCTAGAATTGAAGAAATGAATGTGGAGGGCATGTGGTTCCAACAAGACGGCGCCACATGTCATACAGCCAGAGAAACAATTCAATTGCTGCATCAGTCATTTCCCGGTCGTGTTATTTCGCGTTTTGGAGATCAGAATTGGCCGCCTAGATCGTGCGATTTAACACCATTACATTTTTTTCTTTGGGGTTTTTTGAAGTCGATGGTTTACGCGAATAAGCCGACGACGACTCAAGCCTTAAAAGAGGAAATTGGACGCTGCATTAATGAAATATCGCAGCATTCATGCAAAACGGTCATTGAAAATTTCATTAAAAGATCGCGTGCATGCCAGCAAAGCCGCGGCGGCCATCTGCACGATATATTGTTCCATACATAACCTCATTCTGTCTACTTTACGATATAATAAAGTTTCACGATTTTTTTTAAATATCTGTGTTTTATTTAAAATTTAATAATTGCGTTCTTCTTGGGACACCCTTTATATCTCTGGTTTCAATGTCTACACCTAGTCAATAGTTGTATAGATTCGCAATGATAAGCACATGTTAAATGTCTACAGCTGAGACCGTTGACTGGGGCATAGTTAGGCAGTTTTACTGGTGACAAAGTCAATAGTGAATCAGTACAGTTTCACTATCGACATTTTCTTTAGGGTAGTGTTTGTATGCATGAGAGTGTATTGTGTATACAGTGTTGCCAGATAAGAGGATTTGGCTTGAGATTTGATAATTTATTGATAAAAAAAATAAATTTTTATAGATTTTTCAGATCGATAATCGAAAGCTTTTAATTTTATGAATCTATGAATAAATTAGAATCACTTTATATTAATGATTCAATTTTGATTCGAATGAGTAATTTGTTTTGTGATTCTGTTCTGCGAAAGATTTTTGGCTATTTGATTTGTTGAAATTTATTCAATGTGGTTGATTCTATGAAAAGAATCAACAAAAATCAAATTTATTCTCTGAATTTGATATTGATTGAATAAAGTAGAAAATTATTCAAACAATGAACAGAATTTTGCAAAATTAAATCAGATTTAAAAAATAAATCAAGGAATCGTGTTGAAAGTATAAAAAAATTCTTAAAATTTTAATTAGTTCAAATTTGTATACATACTTTTATAATGCCACCCTTTTTTCCGGAATATTTTTTTTAACAAATTGTTAAGGATTTTTGGGTATTTCAGCTTTGAAAAATGGCAACACTGCGGATACGCATGCACCAGTTATGATAAAGTTGGAACCATAGTATTTTTTGTGGTGCTACCCAGCAGAAAAAAATGGTTGTCATTCTGTGACTATAACTTCTTTCATTGCTTCCTAAACTTCAGTTGACATTCTTTTATGATTTTTTGGTATTATTCTCAGACACTTCCAAAAGAATTCATGTGTTCATATTTCAAATGCAGTCATTTGGATATAAACCCGATGCATATCTTAAAATATCACTCTTCATTACTTCTAAAGCATAAGTTATAGTATATCGTATATTTTTTGAATCTCAAGCATTTATTCGAATTAAAAAAATAGCTCTGATCAAATTTTTTGATTTTTTTATTAAATCATTTTTTATATTTTCGTTTAAAATTTCATGAGGGTAAGACTTTATGCAGTTTTTGCAATTTTTATAAAAGTTTTAAAATAACAAGAAAAACAGATTTTTTTTTAAACTTTAATTGAAACTAGCTAGCCTGCCATTTCCATTTTTTCAGCCTTAAATATTTTTTTGACGACGCAATCTGTGCATTTTTATTATTTAACAATACACCATTTCCAGTTTTAATTCAGAATTTATCAAAATAATTTTAAATTGTGTAAAAGATATTTAAAATTACCCAAAAATGTTTTAAAAATGTACAAAAATTATTTAAAATTGTTCAAAAATATTTGAAAATTGTCTAGAAATTCATTACAATTTTTAAAAAATGTTTCAAAAATGTTTTTCACCAATGCAGAATTATTTATTTGTTTTAATAAAGAGTATATCAGTACACAAATTTCGCTTCTAAAAACTTATTTTTCTGCATTCTTATGAATTAAATTTTCATCAAAGCTTAAATACTACAAAGTATATGAACATTTTCCACTCATGCATCAGAATATCTAATCATTGTATTATCATTGCTTCCTTAGAGTAAAGTTTGAGTAATGCTAGAAGCTATATTAGAATACTTCCATCCTATGACACGCTAATGTTAAATTCATCGATGAAACCATTAGAAAAGAAGTGATGCCTATATTTGATAAAAAAAAACATATAATTAAAAATTTGATTAAAATTTTAATTGATTTGAATCTGGAATTTCAATAGAAAATTTTAATAAAATTTTACAATAATTGATTTGATGCTGTAATTTTAATTAAAAATTTGATAAAAAATTTTTAATTAAAGTCTTAATTATATCAATTAAAACTTCACTTGAAAATGTTGAAGATATTTTATTAGAAAATTAATTGATATGATTAAAAAATAATTGAAAAATTTCAATTAATTTTAACAAAAAAAAAAATTAATTGATATAAAAAATTTTTTTGCTGATCCAATTTCAATTAAATTTTTAATTGTATTCACAAATATTTTAATTGAAACTCGATTTTAGTTTTTTTCTGTGTAAAATTATTTTCTCAAAAATTTTTATATCGATTTCAAACATTTTTAACAAATTTGTTTTCAAGATATCAAATTTATTTGAGATAATGAATTGCAAAAAGTTCATCATAATTTTTTCATGCTGAAAAATTGTTCAAAAGTTATACCCCTAATATACATATGTAATGAATAATACTATAAATTTATTGTATATTCCTGTAGAGCAATTTAAATATAACTTTTGTTATATTCATTCATTCATTCATACATTCCTTCATACCGAAATATTTATACATATTTAACATAATCATATTAAATATGAGAAATTTCATAATAAATATTATAAATTTTAAATATTATAAATAAATTATGAAAATTTGTTTTTATAATATTTTAAGGAATTCTTATATGGATGATAAAATATTAACTATTTATTAGTAAAGTGTAATAAGAGAACAAAACACAGATAAGAAAGATATGGCATCTTTGCTGTCACATTTTGTATCAACGTCTAATATCTAATGATTTTTTTAAAAGAGTTTTATTGAAATTTCCATACTTACATTCTGTGGCTTAATTCTTTTTGTTGCAATATATGATTTCAGACTAGTTATGAATTGAAATTGTTTTTGAAAAAGTCAAGATATTTTTTTCTTGAGACACATTACATATAGGGCCAACAAGGTGTATGAAATGACTCATATTTTTGCTTGATGCCATATGTGCGTACACAAAATACATATACATATAAATCTTTTTTATCCTATTAAGAAATTTTCTTCAACTAGAAGACAATTTCTTTAAAATCAGCAGTAATTCATTCTTATGCTTTTCTTGCGTTTTTAATTTACACTGAAAAGAAAATAATAAGAAAAAATAGAAAAATTAGAAAAAGTTTAAAAAAAATATTTGTGTAGTAGAAAAAAAAAACCTTTTATTAACCCCCAAATACTCAAGGCTGCCTTTAGGATTTCTTTTAAAAATATTGAACCCATAACTTGCAAAGAATTCAATCCTTCATTCAATTTTCAATTCTGATTGACTATTTTCAATGGGAATGAATTCTTAGTTGATTTCACTTGATTTAATTTTAAAACATCTCATTTGTTTATTATCATTCGATTTGTCAATTACTGAATTCAATTGTTGTCAATTCTATTGCTGGGAATTCGACCGTGGGGAATTCGATCATGGGGAATTCAATCAATTTTTTTCAACCAATTTGCAATTTTTGATTTAGTAATTTGGGAATGACATTCGACTTTCTTCATTCGCTTTTAAAATTTAGAAAATATATAACTCCAATATTAGTTTTAATTAAAGGAACTTGGAAATTTTTTAACAAATACAAGAAAAACAAAACTTACAAAAATCCAAAAATTAAACAAAAAAAATCACCAAAAACGAAGAAATCGCCAAAATTTTCACAAAAAAATTTTAAAATTAGAAAAAGTTGCCATAACTGAAAAATTCCCAGAATAAAAAAAAATTACTAAAATTGGAAAAATCGCACAAATTGAAAAAAAAATCGACAAAGGTAAAAAAATTTACAAAATTGGAAAAGTCGCTAAAAATTGTAAAAATCGCTAAAAAAAAATGTAAAAATCGCCAAAATTAAAAAAAACTCACTTAAAAGCCAAAATTAAAAAGTTGCTACAATTCAAAAAAAAAAAACGCTAAAATTGAAAAATCGACAAAATTTAAAAAAAACAGCCAATACTGAAATAAACGCTTGAATTTAAAAGATATCGCCAAAAAATAAATTAGTTATTAAAAAAAAAAGGTAAAATCAAAGATAAAAATTAAGAAATGCTAACATTTAAGAAAAATTTTAAAATTTTAAAAAATCGCCAAATTAAAAAAAAAATTATTCGAAAAATAGCTAAAAATTGTAAAACTCGCTAAATTGAAAAAAATACCTTAAATTTAAAAAGCCAAAATTAAAGAATTGCTACAATTCGAAAAACAAATTTCGAAAAAACGCTAAAATTGAAAAAAATCGGCAAAATTTAAAAAAAGCAGCCAACACTGAAATAAACGCTAGAATTTAAAAATATCGCCAAAATTAATAAATTCTAAAATTTAAAAGATATTTCAAAATTAAAAAAAACGCCAAATTTAAGAAGAAAACTTAATTGAAAAAGAAAATCATTAAAATTTATAATATTTAAGAATTGCTAAAATTCTAATAACAAAATTCGAAAAACGCTAAAATTGAAAAACCGGCAAATTTAAAAAAGCAGCCAATACTGAAATAAACGCTGGAATTTAAAAAATATCGCCAAAATTAAAAATTGCTAATATTTATAAAAGTATTAGAAAATTAAAAAAAAAGAATCGCCAAACTTAAGAAAAAAAATTAATTGAAATATCGCTAAAAATTGTAAAAATTGCCAAACAGAAAAAAATCAATTAAATTTAAAAAAGCCAAAATTTAAGAATTACTAATACAATTCGAACAACAAAATTCGAAAAAAACGCTAAAATTGGAAAAATCGCCAAATATTAAAAAAGCAGACAATACTGAAATAAACGCTAGAATTTAAAGAATATCGCCAAAATTAAAAAATATATGCTAAAATTTGAGATATATTTCCAAATTAAAAAAAAATCTCCAAATTTAATAAAAAAAAATAGAATCACTTAAATTTAAAAAAGCCAAAATTAAAGAATTACAAATACAATTCGAAAAACAAAATTGGAATTTGAATAATTGCCAAAAATTAAAAAAGCAGCCAATACTAAAATAAACTCTAGAATTTAAAGAATATCGCCAAAATTAAAAAAATATGCTAAAATTTGAGAAATATTTCAAAATTAAAAAAAAAAAATCGCCAAATTTAAAAAAAAAATAGAATCACTTAAATTTAAAAAAACCAATATTAAAGAATTGCTAAAATTCTAAAAACAAAATTTGAAAAAGCGCTAAAATTGCCAGAATTGAAAAAGCAGCCAATACTGAAATAAACGCTGGAATTTAAAAAATATTGCCAAAATTAAAAAAAATATGCTAAAATTTGAAAAATATTTCCAAATTAAAAAAAAATCGCCAAATTAAAGAAAACAAAATTAATAGAAAAATCGTTAAAAAAAAGGATAAAATTTGATAAATATTTCAATATTGAAAAAAATCACCAAAATTAAAAAAAAAATAATAATAGAATTAAATCGCTTAGATAAAATTGTATCATCTGTATCTCTAGTTTTTAGTTGCTTGGCAGTATTTTAGATCACATTTATCTCAAGAAATCTTCATTTCACAAAAGGATGTATTAAGCGATATTAAATTTTTTCTATATATTTTTTTTAATTTTACATTTTTTTTTAATTTGGCGATTCATTTTTACAAATTTTTAGTTTTTAGCTGTGAATTTAATAATGGCTTTTTCTTTTTTATTTCTTGTATCTGTAAGAAATTGTTAAATTTACTGTAATCAAAAAAAAACATAATTATTAATTTATCTAATTTGTTTTAAATCAAATTAGGAAAATCGTTTGTCATTCCCCAATGAATGAACAATAAATTCGAAATTTTTTTAAAAAGATTGAGTAAAAATTTATAAAATCCTCAACGAATAATTGATTAAATTCCCTAATTGTAAATCGAATGAGTAAGAAATCGCATGAATTCCTAATGATTGAATCATTGGTAAAATCGAATAAGGTAAATTCCCTTAATGTGAATTCGATCGAATGAATTCCAAAGAATGAATTCTCTTAAATGTTTAAAAATTAATTTATTCGATTTGATTTTGATTTTTAGGGAATTCATTTTTTAATTTTATATTTTAATAATAATTTTATTTTTATATTATTTAATGTTCGAAGCTCTGATTGAACGTTGCTAAAAGGTATTGAAAATTATGTTAAAAGAAATTAAAGTTTTCTTTATCTCGAAAACTAAATTAATATTTTTATTTATTTTTTTTATTTTGATTTTATGTTTGAGATTTTCATCAGAGGCAGTTTGAATAGCACGCCAAGAGATAGTTTTAATATAAAGACAATCAATGGAGAAACAAATTTTCCGAAAATTCTTTTTAATCGATTCTGTAACATGGTTTACATGCGTGCAATTGTCAAATATATATTAAAAAATTAATTTACAAAAAAATTAAATTTTGAAAATTAAAAAAAAAATCAATAAAGAAATCAAAATATATATTAAGAAAGTTGATGAATAAATTCCAATTTTATGTGGGACTTTATCACTGAGGTTCAACAACAATTTGTTGATCTACTAAACGTATGAGTATTAATTAATATTAATTAATAATACTCATACGCTTAGTAGGCCAACATATTATCAAGGTACGAGTAATTGAGTGATAAAGTCCCATATGGAATTGGCTATAATTTCGAAATTTATCCAGACATTTTCTTCATTGATATGATGGCTATATTTTTTAAATAAAAATTAAAACAAAACGTTTTTTGTTGCTTCGATTATTTACAGTTTTTCCAAAAATTTCTAATTTTTTTTTGCAAATTCAAAACATTTTTATTCTTAAAGTGTAAGAAATTTTTGCAAAGGTTTATAATAACAACTAAAAGGGATTACTAAAACCATTTAAGTTACATCTACAAAATACAAGAAGAACACGAATTCATACATTTACGCTTATAATACACATTAATGGTGTTTTGTAGTATTTGTAGAGAAATATATGTGTGTGTGTGTGATCAGACGTTTTTTAACTGTCACTTAGGTGCAAAAATAAAATTACTAATACACCTTCATTACAGCCATAGCAAAGTTATGTGTAAACGCATAATGGCAGACAGGTTGTTAAGTCTTTTCGAACATGTTTTCACAAACGATGTGTTGTGCAAAAGCTTTTGGCATTAAAACTAAACAAAATTCTTAAGATGCAAATAACATTTGTAGAAAATATGATTAAAGGAATTTCTTTGAATGTTTGAAAAATAACCCAGTAGAGATTTTTTTAAGAGTTTTGAAAATAAATTGGTAATACTTTTCAAATGAGATGTTTGAAAAAATCTAATCTAAAATTCCTAATTACCCTCTTCTGCCTTGGTGCATTTTTTGTAAGGCAGATTTGCATAAACACTGTTCTACAGTGCTTTAAATCATATTTCCTTATAAACCTTAGAAATGTTTATTTGGGTTACAGTTATTCGCATAAAGACATCGTCTTACATTTTAATTGGCATTCACAATCGTTTGGGGACTACCGCACAGTTTTATATTCAACAAATTAAATTATTTATTTTAACATTTATACAGAATTAAGAAATTGTATATTTTTTATATGAAATATGAGATTTTTCTAAAATTTATGCAAATTAAAATTTTCTTTTTTTTTTCTTTTCTTTTTTTGTGCAAAACAAAAATCTGGCTAATATAAATCATACCTGGGATTAAAACATTGAGACATTGCTTTTTTTTATTTATTTATTTACCCAATTACAATATAAATCAGAGCTTCGAAGATTAAACTCAGAAAAAAATTACAAAAAAACCGGCAAAATTTAAAAACAAAATTGTAAAAATACAAAAAAATTTAATATTGCCAAACATAGCAATCTGCGATCTAAAAATCTAGCCAAGTAACTTGAAATATAAGACCTCTGGTGCAAAAAGTTTTTTTTTAACGATTTTTTTTAATTTCCGTTTTTTCGAATTGTAGCAATGTAATTTAAGCGATTTTTTTTAATATAGAGAGTTTTACAATTTAAGGGATTTCTTCAATTTTAAAGACTTCGAATTTAAGCGATTTTTGTAGCAATATTTCAATTTTTTAAAACTTTGCGCTTTTTCAGTATTGACGATTTTTTTAAAATTTTAGCTATATTTTTTTTAATTTCGGCAAATTTTTTATTTTATTTTTTTTAATATTAGCGATTTTTTTAAGCTTAGTTTTTTTTTTTTGATTTGGCGATTTTTTTAAATTTAGCGTGTTTTCAGTATTAGCGATTTTTTTTAAACATTAGCTATATTATTAATTTTTTTTTAATATCTGTTTTTTGAATTTTATCAATATTTTAATTTTGTATTTTTTTTTTTAATTTAATTTAAGCGATTTTTAATATGACGATTTTTACAATTTAAGCGATTTTTACAATTTAAGAGATTTCTTAAATTTTAACGATTTTTCGAATTTTGGCGATTTTTGTAGGAATATTTTAATTTTGTTTTTCTTCAATTCTAACGATTTCTTTTTAATTCTGGCGATTTTTCTAAATTTAGCGCGTTTTCAGTATCGGCGATTTTTTTTTTTATATATAAGCTATATTTTTTTTTAATTTTGGCAAATTTTTTAATTTGATTTTCTTACTTAATATTAGCGATTTTTTAATTTTTGGTGATTTTTTAAAATTTAGCGTGTGGCGAATTTTTTAAATTAAATTTTGACGATTTTTTTTAATTTCTGTTTGAACGATTTTTCGAATTTAGGCGATTTTTGTAGCAATATATTAATTTTGTTTTTTCTTTAATTTCAACGATTTTTTTAATACTGGCGATTTTTTTAAATTTAGCGTGTTTTTACGTATTGGCGATTTTTTTCAAATATTAGCTATATTTTTTTTTTAATTTTGGCAAATTTTTTCATTTTGTTTTTTATTTTAATATTAGCGATTTTTTTTATTTTGTCGATTTGGTAAAATTTAGCGTGTTTTCAGTATTGGCGATTTTTTTATATTAGCTATGTTATTAAATTTTGACGATTTTTTAATTTCTGTTTTTTAGAATTTTGTTTTTCGAATTGTAGCAATATTTAAATTTTTTTTTTAATTTAAACAATTTTGTAATATGGTAAGTTTAATGATACAAGCGATTTCTTCAATTTTAACGATTTTTGGAATTTGGCGGTTTTTTAATTTTATCGCTTTTTTTAATTTGAGCAATTTTGGTGATTTTTTTTCAATTTTAGATTTTTTTTTAATGTTGGTTTTCTGGGGTTTGCTAGTAAATCTTTGATTTCCGTTAATTTAATAATAATAATAGTTATTTATTTTCTAAATTTTAAAATCGAATAAAGAAAGTCAAATGTCATTCCCAAATTACTCAATCGAATGAAAAATAAATCGATTGAATTGCCGCATTTATAAATCGATCTAGTAAAAAACAATTGGTCACCCAACGCTAGCATCCAGTGATTGAACAAATTGAATGAAGTCTTTGAAAATTCAATCAATTGTAGTCTAAGAATTCAATCATTCTATAGTCCATCATTGAAAATCGAATGAAGGATTAAATTCCCTATAAGCTCTGATATAAATCAACCTTCCCATCTTCTTTAGGTGCTTTACACTTACAAAACGAAAAAAAAAATATTTTTTGGAAATTTAATTTAAGATTTCTTCTATACAAAGACTTAAATGAAAAATTCTTAATTAATAAAATTGAATAAATTGAATTATAAATAAGTGTAATTTTATAGCAGCAAAATCTATATAATGCAAAAATATAAAAACACCCTGTATGCCTGAGTTTTTATAATATATTAAAAAGAATTGATTTAAATTTATTTAATTGAATTTACAAAATAAATGCTAAATATAATTTAATAATAAAAAAATAAAAAAATTATGTTGTTTAAATTAATTGTTGTATCTTTTTCAACAATTAAGACTTATACATTTTTCTATACAGCAATTACATTTTGTAATACTATACTACTTATTGTGGCATATCTCTTAAATATTGAATTTATCTAAGCTTAATAGAAAAGCTATAAATTTTATTGTTTATAGGAAATTCGTAAAAAGGAAAATACACAGACATTAGCAGTTAACAAGAACCAAAAAAATATAGAAATTGTAGGCGATCAAAGCCGTTATTATGATTCCGTACATTTGGTTGTCAATTGTTTTCAAAAAAAATCTATCAAGTCCGACTTTTTTTATTGGGATTAGAAATATAAATAAAAAGCCAGCAATACTTCTAAATAACTACCCAGCAAAAAGAAATGGTAGTCATTCTGTGACTATAACTTCTTTCATTGCTTCCTAAACTTCAGTTGACATTCTTTTATGATTTTTTGGTGTTATTCTAAGACACTTCCAAGAGAATTCATATGTTCATATTTCAAATGTAGAGATTTGGATATAAACCCGATGCATATCTTAAAATATCACTCTTCATTACTTCTAAAGCATAAGTTATAGTATATCGTATATATTTTGAATCTAAAGCATTTATTCAAATTGAAAAAATAGTTCTGATGAACTTTTTTAATTTTTTTATTAAATCATTTTTTATATTTTAGTTTAACATTTCATGAGGGTTAGAATTTATGCAGTTTTGCAATTTTTATAAAAGTTTTGAAATATCAAGAAACAAACAGATATTTTTTAAACTTTAATTGAAACTAGCTGGCCTGTCATTTACATTTTTTCAGCCTTAAATATTTATGAGGACGCAATCTGTGCATTTTTGCATTATGTTTATTATTTAACACTACACCATTTTCAGTTTTAATTCAGAATTTATCAAAATAATTTTAAAATTGTGTAAAAATTATTTCAAATTGCCCAAAAATGTTTTAAAATTGTGCAAAAATCTTTTAAAATTGTACAACCAGATTTTATATTATCCAAAAAAATTTATAAAATTTGTCTAAAAATTCATTAAAATTTTTGAAAAATGTTTCAAATATGCTTTTTCACTAATGCAGAATTATTTATTTTTTTTAGTAAAGAGTATTTGTATATCAATGCATAAATTTCGCTTCTTTAAACTTATTTTTCTGCATTCTTATGAATTAAATTTTCATCAAAACTTAAATACTACAAAGTATATAAACATTTTCCACTCATGCATCAGAATATCTAATCATTGTATTATCATTTCTTCCTTAGAGTAAAGTATGAGTAATGCTAGTAGCGACATTTGAATACTTCCATCCTATGACACGCTAGTGTTAAATTCATCGATGAAACCATTAGAAAAGAAGTGATGCCTTTGCCATAGTAGTGATGCTTTTATTGCTTCTTTGGCAGCTTCATTTTTGCTGGGTATATTCTTAATTCTATTTTCAATTCAGACTCACTATGTTATGATTGAATTCTCAAACTACAATTTTACGAATCGATTGAATTCTTAGTTGGTCTCCAGCAATTTTATTTTAAAAGGATTTGTTTGTTTTTTAAAAAGACTTCATTCATTTTAATTTTAAAAGACTTCATTTATTCTATAAGATTTAAATCGATTTTTACTCACTCGATTTACAAAATTTGGGATATCAATCGATTTTGTTTCTATAAATTTCTTCAGTTGATTTTAAAATTTGAAAAATAAATAACTAAGTTATTGTTAGAAATTAAAGACTTTTTTATAATGCTCGTACAAGAAACTAAAAGATAAATGAAAAAAAAAATTTTAAAAATTACAAAAACTGAAAAATGGTTAAAATTAAAAAAAACGCGAAAATGGAAAAATCCCCAAAACTAAAAAAATCGCTAAAACTGCAAGAAATCGCTCAAAATATAATTAAGCGCAAAAAATTAAAAAAATATATTCACAAAATTAATAAAAAAAACTAAAACTGGAAAAGAGTCCCATAAATTCGAGAAAATCACCAAAATTAAAAAAATAGTTAAAAATGGAAAAAAATAACTTAGATTCAAAAAACCCCCAAAATTAAAAATTAATCAAAATTAGAAAAAACCGCTAAATTCAAAAAATCTCTTAAATTTAAAAAAATGCCAGTTATTAAAAAAGATCGTTTAAACAATAAAAAATCGCTCAAATTGAAGAAATCGCCAAAGTTAAAAAAATCGCTTGAATTGCAAAAAAACTTAAAACTGGAAAAAATCCCATAAATTGGAAAAAATCAACAAAATTTAAAAAAAAAAATTTAAAAATGGAAAAATATACTTAGATTCAAAAAAACGCCAAAATTAAAAAATAATAAAAACTAGAAAAAACCGCTAAATTGAAAAAAATCGCTAAAATTTAAAAAAATGCCAGTTGTTAAAAAAGATCGTTTTCCCTTTCTGTTTAGAATAGGAGGATTTTATTCTCGAGAAAAATTAATTCCCCAGGAATTTTTCCCAGGGAATATTTAGAATCGGGCTGATTATTTAATGCACAGTTAAAAGTCATTTATTTGTAAACATAAATCGCCAAGTGAAAAAAATTGCCAAAAATTAAAAACCGCCTAAATTTAAAAAATTGACACAATTAGAAATAAAAAATAAAAAAAAATTTAAATAATTTTCAGAATTAAAAAAATCGCTTAAATTGAAAAAATAGCTTAAATTGAAAAAAATCGCTTGAATTAAAAAAACGCCAAAATCTAAAAAAATCTGAAATTGGAAAAAAAAACCGTTTGATTTAAAACAAGGCGTTTCATTAAAAAAACGCCAAAATCGATAAATCATCAAAATTTAAAATAACCAAATTCAGAAAAAATTACAAAAAAACCGCCAAAATTTAAAAACAAAATTGTAAAAATACAAAAAAAATTAATATTGCTAAACATAGCAATCTGCAAGCTAAAAATCTAGCCAAGTAACTTGAAACATAAGACCTCTGGTGCAAAAAGTTTTTTTTGACGATTTTTTTTTAATTTCTGTTTTTTCGAATTGTAGCAATATTTTAATTTTTTTTTTTTAATTTAATTTAAGCGATTTTTTTTAATATAGAGAGTTTTACAATTTAAGAGATTTCTTTAATTTTAAAGACTTCGGATTTAAGCGATTTTTGTAGCAATATTTCAATTTTATTTTTTTTCCTCAATTTTAACGATTTTTTAAAACTTAGCGCGTTTATATATATATATATATATATATATATATATATATATATATACATTTATATTTTTTTAATTTCGGAAAATTTTTTAATTTTATTTTTTTTAATATTAGCGATTTTTTTAAGCTTAGTATTTTTTTTTTTTTTTTTTGATTTGGCGATTTTTTAAAATTTAGCGTGTTTTCAGTATTAGCGATTTTTTTTAAACATTAGCTATATTATTAAATTTTTTTCGTTTAAACAAGAAAAAATCGCTCAAATTGAAGAAATCGCCAAAGTTAAAAAAATCGCTTGAATTGCAGAAAAATTACAAAATAGAAAAAAAAAAAAGCTAAAAGTGAAAAAATTTTTCAGCCTAAAAAAATCGTCATTATTAAAAATCCGAAACCAAATTTACAGAAATTCTTTAAATTGAATAAAATATCCAAAATTGAAAAAAACGCTAAAGAATAAAAAATCGCCGAAATTAAAAAAAAACGCCAAAAAGCGCCAATATTGAAAAGAAAAATTCCTCAAATTAAAAAATACGCTTTAATACAAAAACGACACAAAAGTGGAAAAATTGCGTAAAAATTCGGTAAAATTTAAAAAGTTCGCTTAAATTGCAGAAATTCGTCAAAATTTAAAAATCTCTAAAATTTAAAAAATCGTCAAAATTTTAAAACTCTTTCAAATTGAACCGCTTAGACAAAATCTAAGTCATCCATATCTCGAAAACTAAAAGCACTATAGACATTTCGACTTCAATAAATCGATTTTAGGATTGATATTTTCTCGAAAACTTAATGAGATAATTGAAAACGGAAAAAGGTTTTGGAACGAGAAAGTCGCAGTAAGCCATATGTTAGTAATCTGTGATTAAAATAGGTACGAAAATCGCTGAGTTAAAATTTGAATCGTCCATATCTCGAAAACTTACAGCGCTAGTGAAAGAACTTTTACATCAGGAGCTAGAAAATATCCCCCATACCCCGAATTTTGATTGTCATGGCTGGATTTTAAGATCGCATTTTTCTTGAAAACTATGAATAGTAGAGACAAAAGGGTTTGTTTTATGTGAGTATAGAATGTATGTGGAAAACCAAATGAGATAACAGTTGTCGACCGAGAAAGTCATAGTAACTTTTTTCGATAAGATAAGTACAAAAATCGCTTAGACAATAAAGTTTAATTGTTTAAAACATCGAAAACAAAAATATCTAGAGAAAAATGTTTATAACAGGGGTCAAACCCCACCTAGAGAGAAAAGAAATATCACCTGTATCTCTAAATCTACATAAGATAAATGAAAACGGACGCCGTTTTCAGGCCTAGAAAGTCATAAGTAAAAATGTTTGTACCAGTAGCCAAAACACATCCCTAGTAAACCGACTTCTTTAGACTTTTAGGATGCGTTGATCTCGAGAACTATTCACTCAAAAGAGCTTATATTTGGCGATGTTCAATTTCTAAGATATTTTTTAAATTGCAGTTTTTTAAATTTTTGCGTTTTTTTAATTTAAGCGATTTCGATGATTTTTTTAATTTGAGTGATTTTTTCAATTTTCAAATTGCGGATTTTGGTGATTTTTTCGATTTCAGCATTTTTTTAATTTAGATGTTTTTGTTTTCAATTTGAACGATTTGCTCCAATTCTGTGCTTTTTTCCAATGTTATCGACTTTTTTTAGTAGATTTTACAGAATTTTTTAATTTGAACGATTTTTTTTAATTTTAGCGATTTTTTCACTTTTAACGAATAGCTAATTGTTGCTCGGCAGGAAAAAAAAGTACCAAAAATTGCAGATTTCACCACTTTAATGACCGAGGTAAGGTGACCAAACAAATAAGACAGATTTTATTAATTTTTTAGATCCAGATTTCCTACAAATCGAAGAGTGTAGCTTGAAATACTTTCCTTGTAAATAAATCTTATTTCTAGAGCCGTTTTTAAACACTACCAGCTTTTTAGATTTGGTATTATATTATTTTTGTATAAGTAAATACAGCTCAAAAAAAGCCTTGTGAAGTTTAAAGAAAATATTAGAATTTGATTGAGCAAAACGTATTTATAGTATTTTAAAAGAAAAAGTACTTGAAAACCACTCAGGGTTTAAAGTATTTTTCCAATAATTTTTTAAGGACAGACGGAAAAAAATGTATTAATGATTCAAGAGGTTTAAAGTTAACAACGTGAAGGTCGCTGTGTTGACGATACACAATGGAATTATTGTAAATATCTTTTAATAGGATATTGACAATGAAACAAAAAAAATGGGCATAAATACAAACAAAAATATAATAGACAACAACAAACAATTGAACGGTAGCTTAATACAGAAAGGCCCTAAACTCCATTTTCAACAAAGGAAAATAAAAAATTTAAGATTTCTTTAAATGTTATTTTCTATGGAAATAAAAAACAAACATATTAGCTGATTTGGACATATGTTCATATTGGAGATATCTAAACACAGCTAGACTATGTAAGTTAATTTTCATCTTTTATACCACTCATCGATCCTAAGGGATTTTTTTTACAAAATTTTGTAAAAACATTTATTTATTTCCTTTTATACTTTTATTGCGCCCTCTAGCGCAGGTGTATAGAATTATAGTAAAAATTTGTATGCTGTGACGGCTTAAGATTTTATTAAAAATTTACAAAATTATTTCTAACTGCTTTGTATGATTTTTCAGATTTTTTTCTAAAGCTTTGCCATTTTTACACTTTTTAAAAATTTTAATATTGCAACACTGGCTGCTCAATTTTAAAATTTTCGCACTTATTAAAGAAAAATATATAATTATTTTAAAGAAAAAAGAAAATGTGGTAATTTTCACTATTTTAAGTTTTATACAAGTTCAGAAGTTTTTTAATCCTATTTTATTATTATTATTTTATATAAAAAGTAGATCCTGAGAAATACACTTTCCTCACCCAAAAAAAAAATTCCTAGATGCCTTTTAGTAAATCAAGATATTACATGATTTTAAATCAAACAAAGAACTTTTTAAAAAATTTTAATTTTGTCATAAAATGATTTTATTTAAGATGTGCAGATATCTTCTTTTTTTTTTTTGTTAATTTCGGCCCACCCTACCATTCATAAGTACAAAAGCATGCCTATGTATGGTCATAATCCAACAAAGCCAGAGTTACTTCAACAATTTATTTTACAAAAAAAAATATATCAATAATAATATATTGTTATTTAACAAATTGCTATAGAAATAAAGGTTTAATTTCGTATTTATTGTGTTTCAAAACACGCAACAAGCATTTGACATTTCAGATGTGTCTAATAATCCTCGTAATTTGAAGGCTGTTTAAAAGTTGTATAAATACGTACGGCTGATTATAAACAAATAGACAAAATTGAGTTATGGTACGAAGGACCATATGCAAAATAAAAATGTATTTATTGGAATAAACCAAATAACTTTTCAACACAAAATTTAGAATTTCAATTTGCCACAGCCTTAATTGAATTTAATGAAAAGTTTTAAAAATTTTTCTTTTGTGTTGACAATTTTTTTCTTTGCAGTTTCTAAGGGAATCAAAAGTTTTACAAATTAAATATTGATTTAAAAAAAAAAACAAAAACGTTGCCAGTACTTTTGTATATTTCAACACCAAACATACATATGTATGTATCTTCTTTTAAAAAATATACATACAATGCTGTCAATTTATTTAATAAAGAAATTTAATTTATATTTAAAATAAACAAAATAAACTTTATAGAAAATATTTCTATAGAATATCAACCACAAACATATTTAGTTACAAAACAAGAAAAACTCAAATGAAGTAAAATTAAATTCTCTCTAGAAAAAATATACAATAATGAATTTTTTTTATAATAAATCGAAGTTTAGGTTGAACTTTTTAAGAAACTTTTCATCATGGAAAAAAAAATATATGTAAATGATACAAATAAATTAAATCCCTAATGAACATTTGGAACATATTAACACTAATTGCCTAAACACAATATGAAATAGTTTAATGTAATTAACATACAAAAAAATTAAATGCAAAATTGCTTGAATTAATTACTAATTTAATTAATATAAGCATAGAAATTATTAAACATTAATTTGTTACTCAAAATATATATAAAATATGAAATAAATTTCGCCACATTCAAAGATCTAAGTAATAGAATTACACTGCTAAGCCAATATAGTAAAAATTAAATTTACTGCTAATGGTAGACTAACTGCTAAAATTTGCACTCAAATTAAGCAGTTAAACCCTTTTTTATTAAATTAAAACTCCAGTCTAATCGCATTATTATAGTTAAAATCTGGAAATATTTTTCAAAAATAACTGCAAATTTAGTTAAAAACAGCTGAAAATATGGTAAAAAATAACTGTAAATGTAGTTAAAAATAACTGTATATGTAGTTAAAAACAACTGTAAATGTAGTTAAAAGCAACTACAAATGCAGTTAAATTTTCTTACATTTTACATCCGAATTTAGCATGTTTCACTTAATTTGTCAGAATTAGAGTAAAAATGTGGAAATACAGTGAAAGCTTCCGCAGGCGGATACCTGACCGTAGCGCTGATTTTGTCCGGTTGCGGGAGATGTCCGTCTACAGGATAGTTTTTTTCTTATTAAGTTCCATGAAGGGACCAAGAAACTTTTCCGTCTATGAAAGCTGTCCGGCTAAGGGAGTTGTCCGTTAGTAGAGCTTTCATTGTGTTTTTTAAAAAAAATAACTGCAAATGTAGTTAAAAATAGCTAAAATTATAATAGAAAACAACTTTAAATGTATTTTAAAACAAATACACATGTATTTAAAAACAACTGTAAACATAGTTAAAAATAACTGTAAATTAAAATTTTTAATCTGGAAATATTTTCCAGAAGTAGCTGCAATATAAGTTAGAAGCAGCTAAAAATTTAGTTATGCAGTTAGCAACAACTATAAACGTAGTTAAAACAACTGCAAATATAGTTAAAAACAACTACAAATGCACATTTTAATTTTTTTTTACATTTTACTTATGAATTTAGCACTTTTGATTTACTTCGCCAAATTAAATTCTTATATTTATTGTATTTGGAAGAATCTGCAACTATTTTACAAAAAAAAGCAAACGAGAATTGTAAAGCAATAAAAATGCAAAAAATAATGATTAAAAAATGTCCAAAAATGTTCAAAAAACCACATAATTGAAATGTTACGAAAATCCAGTAGTTTTTGTAGATTAAAAAATAACTGTAAAAATTAACTGTAATTGCAGTTAAAATAACTACAACCGCTTAAATACATAAGTTACTGACATAGAATAACTGCCAAATATTTCTAAGTATAAACAACTACAAATCTAGTTAAAAATAACTACAAATGTAGTTAAAAATAACCACAAATGTAGTTAAAAATAACTACTAATGCAGTTATTTTTTTTTTTTTTTGCATTTTACTTTTTCATTTTGCATTTTTCACTTACTTTGTTTACTCTAAATTTTAATATTTATTGCAGTAAGAAGATTCTATACAAACAGATTTAACAAAAAAACAAACGAGAATCTTAAAGCAGTGAAAATAAAAATAAAGAAATTTTCAAAAATAAACTTCATATTTCAAATGTTACCAAGGTCCAATAGCTATTGTATGTTAAAAAACATAAATGAAAATATCATTAAAAAATACTTTCCCTAAATAAAACAACTGCAATTGCAGTTGAAATTACTACAACCGCTTTTCTACACAAGTAACTGTCATGTAGTAACTGCCCTGCAAACTAAATGGATTTAAATAAAAATTCAATCAAATAATTTCTTATTATACGATTTTATACGATTCTAATCAAATTTGAAAAACTTGATTGAATATTGATTTTAAAAATAAAAATTTCCTGTGTGCAAAACTATTGTTTATAATAAAATTATTTTTTGCCAGATTTTTAAAATTTATATGTTTCAACATCATTATTATATAATATTTTAAGTTTAATTCAATTCAGATCATTTTAGGGTTAAAATTTACTAAACTTAAAACATTAAAGTTATACCAAATCACATTGAACAAAATTGGTATTTATATGAAAAAAATATTCAATAAAATTAACACAGCTAAATAACAAACTTTTTTTATTTTTTTCAACAAATTCGAAAATTAATTACAAATTTTATATAATTCTCTTGCTATCTAAATTACCAAATATATATTAAACTATATTTCTACTACTGCCAGGCGCTACTGCATTATTTTTACTGCAGAGTACAAAAAAAAATAATGTGCAAATATTGCTAATGAATTATTAAAGTTCATGCATAATTTATAACAACTTATGTTACACTTATAAAATTATGATCCTTACAGTTCAATAATTCTTGTAGTTGCAGACATTGCAACATTAATAAACGGTTTTTTTTTTTGTCTTCTTTGTTTCTTTTTTTTAATTATTTTACGCTTCAGTAAATTTAGTGAAGGAAAAAAATTAATTTTGAAAATATATTTTTCAATACATTGTGTTACTAAGAAAAGTTTAAAATTTGTTAAATATTTTTCAATTTAAACGATGTCATTAATCGAATCGTGCTGTGAATTCTTGACCCAAAATCATATTTCATTTTTGTAGAAATGACTTCAACCTAATTTGACTCTTTCTAGATAAAAATCCCAGCAAAACTTTGTAATGATAGCTGGTTATCTTTTTCATTATTTGCAAGCATAAAGTAATAAGTTACTCATTATTAATTACGTAATATATGATTTATAAATGTAAAGTAATAATTGAAATATTTTTGAAAATCTATTTTTAGATACATTACTTTGTGTTTTTTTGTAAGCAAAATGGTAATGTATGTTTTGATAACACTAGCGAAAAAACAAAGCGCAACAATTCATTTAAGTTTAAAGCAATCAAATACTATATGAGTCGATAGCTCAGTGAGTAGAGTTCTTGGCTGGTTCAATTCCCATCTTGACCACATTATTTTTAATTACAAATATTTTAAATAAAAAAATTTGTAATCATATTTTTAATAAAAATTCCTCTTTTTAAAAATCTATTTTTAGACACATTACTTTTTCCATTCTCGTAACCATTTAAGTAACCCCTTACATAATCACCTCTAAAGTAATGGGTATATACATTACTTTGAGGCTCATCGCATGTAAAATTTATTAATAAAGTAAAGTGTAAAGTAATCCATCGGCCCCTATAGCTATACATTACTTTACCCATTATTTGGTGATGTGTGGTTTCGCTGGGATATTAGGACCTTGAGTTATTAATGAGTATTTAAACAAAAAGCCTCCACTAGTATATGAACCAATATTCTAGTTCCCAATGCTTTGTCGCTAAAATCTACTGTGAATGAACGTCTTTGGCAGATTGTGTTATTTGCCAGATACCAGTGTTATTTACCAGATAAAGTGTTTTTGCGGAGAGTTCTTCTTCATTACTTAAATATGTAGAAAACTGCGGACGAAGATTCGATTTTAGTGGAAGTTTACGGCGAGCATGCTCTATCTGAACAAACATGTCAGAGGTGATTTGGTCGCTTTAAATGTCGTGATTTCGAGCTCGAAGACAAGGAACGGCAGCGTCCAAGCCCCAAAAGTGAGAAGACAAAGAATTTAAATCATTTCTGTATGTGAACGAATGCCAAACGTTTCAGGAGTTGTCAGATTCATAGGGAGTGGATGAGTCGATGGCCAGCAAACGCCTAAAAGCCATGGGATTAATTCAAAAGCAAGGAAACTGGGTGCCATACAAGTTGAAGCTGCGACATCTCGAAAGTAGATTTTTGGCCAGAGAACAGTTACTCGCACGTCAAAGAAGGAAGGGTTTTTGCATGGCATTATGACTGACAATGAAAAGTGGATCTATTACGATAACCCCAAGCGCAAAAAAGTTATAGGTTTTGTCCGGACAGCCATCAACGTCCTTCGCAAAGCCGAATATGCTGTTCAAACTGAATAAACACTATCACGAAAGAACGCCTTCGGATTTAATTCATGCCTGTGAGCGGGAATAAGAACAAATGCACGACAAAGTGATTTTGCAGCATGACAACGCTCGGTCACATGTTGTATGACCCATCAAGATTTACTTGGAAATGCTGAAATGGGAAGTTCTAACCCACCCACCGTATTTTCAAGACATCGCTTCTTCCGGTCGATGACACATGGCCTATTCCAGCAGAAGTTCACTTCATGTGAGCAATGCAAAAAATTGATTACCTCAAAAGGGGAGGCGTTTTTCCGGTATCCGAAAATTGTCAGACACATGGGAAAAAGTTGTGGCCAACGATGGACAATACTTTCAATAATAGGTTGGTTTTTTTTTTAATTTTATGTCTATAACTACTTGCAAAGAAAACAACAATCCACAGCTATTTAAAGCATACAACCTCGTGGCTTTTTTTAAAAATTGAATAAAGTGAATTTTGAGTGCTCATAAAATATTTTTTTTGCGAAAAAAACCGTCTATCAAACCAAGGAAAAGCTTGATAAAAAAAGTGGTTTACTGACTTTCGTTGTGGTCGCACAAGTACAAATGAATGAACTTTCTGGACGACCAATTGAGTCAATACACCCGAAAATGTTGAAAAAATCCACGATATGGTGCTGGCCGATCAGAGATTGAATGTGCGATAGATTGGGGAAAACATAGGCTCAGTGGTTTGAATTTTGAACTATCACTTGGGTATGAGAAAGCTTTCCGCAAAATTGCTGTCGCGTTTGCTCACAATCAACCATCAACGGAATCGTGTGACAAGGCAAAACTCCATGAACTAGACTACGAATTGCCCCCACATCCGTCTTATTCTCTAGATTTAGCCCCCAGTGACTATTTCCTATTTCCAAACCTAAAGAAATGGCTCGGTGGAAAGAGATTTAGCTCCAACGATGAAATTATTGATCAAACCTATTTTATGGACCTCGAAAAATCCTGCTGTTGAACGCAAAGTAAATGACGGAACTTACTCAAAATTTAACGGTAGTTTATTAACAGGTCACGGACTTATTGATCCGCCCTTGTACAAAAATTTCAAATATTTTTCTGACAAATATTTTTGTTAATATTTAAAAGAGAAAAGATAATCATTTCTAAGACTAGGCAGCATTTTAATACATTCTTAATTTTTATCTACTGAAATTTGTATGGATTATTTATATAAAAATCAAAAAAAAAACAAACTTAATATTGTTACGGAAATTCTATTAATCAATTTCCATTGACTCCCATATGTCCCATATGTCAGCCCTGAAATATAAACCAGTTAAATGGCAACTCTACACCATAACTAATGTTGCATCAGTATTTCTTCTGACAAACTTTAAAGAACATGCTCAAAGTTGCCAGTATGCAACTTCTGGACGGTACATATAAATACGCCAACAATGTGATAATAAAATGCTAAAAGAAGCATTGGCGATTAATTGTGTATTGTGTATTCTATGGAAGTGTATACTTAACAAAGTTTAAATAAATTATCTTGTGTAATTGTTTGAAGTTTGTGTAAATAAAAAGTAGCTATAAAAAAAATTTTAACGGTGTTTTTTATTTATTTAAAGAAAATAAATCAACTATCTCAAAGTGTAAAATCGTTACAATATATTTATGACTATTTTTGACAATAAATCCGTAAATTTTGAAAAAAAATGCTCATTATTAATTGAAGGATCAAATAATTAAATTTAATATAAATCGACAAATAATAAGACCAATCAAATCCGACCCTTCAAAATATTACACCTTTACAGTTTGTTACCCCTGATAAAATTCAATATATTCTGGAAGAATAGGCAAAACTCAAATGCCGATATCTTCCAGTTTTTTTAGATCAATTCATTAGTTGCGAGATTTTTTCTAAATTCGGAAAAATTTAACAAAAACCTCAATATCTCGAAAATTCGTTTCATATTCGTGTACTAAATTTAAAATTTTGTGCATATATGTATCGTCCGAGACTTGTTTGGCGCTGTGTGTTTTTTTGGCCAATACTGTAAAATAATGTAAAATTATGAAGGTGAAAAAATATTTCATGTGAAAAACTTTTTTGGATGTGAAAAAAAATATTCTTTGGTGCTAAAAGTTTGAGGTGAAAAAAATTGTTTGAGGTGAAAAATTGTTTAAGATAAGAAAAAATTTTAGTGGTGAAAAAAAAAATTTTTGAGGTGAATACAAAATATTATTCACTTCTAAGCGACTGGTGGAGTACTATAAAATTGTACTAAAATACACCAATTTGTATGGGAAATTTAGAGGTATCTTCACACTTTCACTCATAACTTTTTAACCGCTGGACGGATTTTGCTCATGTTTAATAACAAACTGCTCGGGAGGATGTCTAGGTAGAAATGAGCACCTCCGCTTGCGTCTTCGCGTCGTGATTGCCATTTCAACAGACAAACAGACGGACATCGCTAAAACGACTCAAAATTTCATAAGGATCAGGAATATATATAGATTATGGGATCTTACACATATATTTCGACATGTTACAAACGGAATGACAAACTGATGTATACGCCCACCATATATGGTGGAGGGTATAATTAAATAAATAAATTTCTGAGCTAATTTTAATCTTCGGTTATACACAATGAAATACTATGAGAATATATATTTTTTTTGTAGATCTTTTTAATCATATATCAGCCATTTTCTTATGTCAGTCAAGTCATGAAACGGGCATTTAAATTTTTAAAGTATTCTATCAAAGAATAAAAATTTATCCGGTAGTTGTTAAATTCTGAGAAACCTTTATTGTAATTAAGCCCTAAAGTATCAATGAAAATGTCATACAACTTTATTGTGTGCTGCAAAAAATCAAATTTAGCTCAGATGATGCAGTATTAGACAAACACTAATTAATTTTACTGTACTTATACAACGTTGAGCGTTTTGAATGAACATTTATTTTTAACTGATTAATCATTTATTTTTTACTGATGTGTCAGTTGTTAAAACAACATAAATAACAAAAACCATTTGATTTAAATGAAAAGTAAGTAAACCGATTTTTAAATAAATTATGATTTCTTTTAAATCCTATTTTTTTGTTATTTTAACTTAAAAATTATTTTAGGTGTACTTAAAAACCGAGCAGTGTGCTCAATATGGGTTAAGTAATTTAAAGATTTCTATTAACGCACTAAATTTAAATTCAATAATTTAAAATATATTTTTTTCAATGTACTTAAATACAAAAAATCTGCAATATTATAATAAACCTCTTAATTAAAAGCGTTTGAACAAAATTGTAATCACAAAAATTTGTTCATTATTAATGAAAGAAAAAAAAACAATACAGTGCCAAAATATACACAAGTGGGAAAAAAAATTATATAAAAGCAAGTAATAATGTCAAAAATAGGGAAACTTTTTCCGACTTTATTAGGGGGTAAATAAGACTTTATTCCTTAAAATTGAGGTAAATTTTTGCCATGAACTCAAAATATTAAATTTGAAGGATAAGCAGTTTAAAAGGTATTCGCTTAAATTATGCAAAAATTTAGTTTTTTAATCTACTCAAACTCAAATCTACTCAAAAATAGGGAAACTTTTTCCGACTTTATTAGGGGGTAAATAAGACTTTATTCCTTAAAATTGAGGTAAATTTTCGCCATGAACTCAAAATATTAAATTTGAAGGATAAGCAGTTTAAAAGGTATTCGCTTAAATTATGCAAAAATTTAGTTTTTTAATCTACTCAAACAGTCTATAGACATATTTTGTGTGTATGATCATGTGTGTGTGCGTTTATGAAGTTCTTGGAATTTAAATTGAAATAATTGTGTATATAAACAAACAATTTAACTAAAAAGAAAAACTGGAATTTTTTGAACAGACATCAAACAAAATTTAAATTTGTAATAACTGTTACGGACACGAATTAAAAATTTTCGTTTTGTGGGTAATTTTTTATTAAAATTAAAATTAATAAAAAAATAAATTAAACCGAAAAAAAATAAGTGAATAACAGTAAATCATTTTGAACAAATGTATAAAACAAATTTTAAATAAATATTTCTTTGAACAATAAATGTATGTTTCTTTATTTTTAACCAAACCTAAATTTTTTTTATTTAACTTCACTCACAATATTATTTGGTTAAAAATAATCTAAAAACACATACTAAATTCATCCAAAATACAATCAAAAAGAGGACTACTGATTTTTCATTATATTCAGCCCATTTTGTTGTTAATTTTCAATCATTGTTTAATTATCGATAAAAGTAGTAAAAGCAATCGAAAGTCGTTTAGGATAACCATCATTTTTTAACCGACAAAACGTAGAAAAACACGATTTTTGTGGTTTGTTTTTCAAATTCAAATTTTTTTCATTTGAATGTAATTTAACAAAACACAACACACACAGATGTATATATTATTATTTTATATGTGTGTATCTATATTTGAATAATTTTTTGTAATTTTTATTTTGTATATAAACAAACTATTATGGTAAAAAAACAATAAGAAATTATGTATATAAATTTCTATTTTTAGAAACAGAAAACATAAAATTTTACATTTAACAGAAAATATCAACTCCTACTGAATGCCTGTAAATTTGTATAGTTTGTTTTTTGAATAACTGATTCAAATAGTTCAAAAATATTTTTCTATAAAATTCAATTGATTTGGCATTTAAGAACAAACTCTACGTATTACTTTTTAAATAAACTACAGTCGGTAACGGAAAATATATTGTGAGTGTACAATTAGCAAAGTACATAACATTCTAAATGTATATAAATGAATACCAATATATTTCTGTGAAAGTGTATTTAAATCCTTCAATTACATTTCAATGATCAATATTAATAAAAAATAAAATATCATAGTAAAAACGCAACAATGCATGTGAATGCACATGAGCTACAATTAACTACAAATAGTCTTTGAGTCAATACTATCGACTCCCTCGCTCGTTTATAATATTTTGCAACAATGAATAAAAATTGTAGGTACACATTTCAATTAAATAGAAAATCGATATATTTACATCATAAGTATAATATTGTATAAAATTCAATTTATACGTTAAATAGTGTTAAACTACCAGACAGCGATAGAATATAATTTTGTAACGTATGTTCAAAATCTCGAAGGATTTTAACAACAGTTCATATATACACAGAAAAAATTATTGCCAAAAAAATTTTAATTAATTTCTTTTTTTATTTTTTGTTAATTTTCATTTAAAAGTTTAATCATATCAATTAAATTTTTAATTGATAATATTATTATATTATTTTGATTTTTTTATATCTTAACTTTTATTATAGTTTTTTAAATTGCAAAATTGCATCTCAAAAATCAATAAAAATCAAATTAATTTTCTGAATTTGATATTAATTGAATAAAGTAGAAAATTAATCCAAAATTGAACAAAATTTTGCAAATCGATTCGTTGAAAATTAAATCAGATTTAGAGATTAATCAAGGAATCATGTTTTGAATGGTTTAAAAAATTGTTAAAATTTGAATTTGTTAAAATTTTAATTCTTTTATGAGTTCGCCTATTTTTGTAGCATATTTTTTTTTAATGTTTAGCAAACAAAATCTTCGAAAGATCATTTTGGAAAAAAGTAAAATTTGATTATTTAACAATTTGTTAAGGATTTTTTGGGTACCTCAACTTTGTAAATGGACACATGAGAACAAACTTTTTTAGCAAGACTGCGGAAATGCATGATAAGGTTGGAATCTCAAAAGTACTTTGGTACTCCTATGAATTATTTGGTACAAAGTATTTATAATTTTTTATGCGTTAATGAATTTGATAAACAAAAAATATTAAAAATTGAATTAAAATTTTAATTGATTTGAATATGGAATTTTAATAAAAAATTTTATAAAAATTTTAATTGATTTGATGCTGGAATTTCAATTAAAAATTTTAATATAATTTTAATTGATTTTTTAGTTAGAACTTTAATTAAAGTTTTATTTAATATAATTGTTCTAATTATATTAAATAAAACTTTAATTAATTGAAAATGTTGAAGATTTTTGATTAAAAATTTAATTGTTGAGATTAAAAAAATAACTGAAAAATTTCAATTAATTTAAAGAAAAAAAAATTAATTGATATAACAAATTCTTTTGCTGATCCAAATTCAATTAAATTTTTAATTGTATTTACAAATATTTTAATTGAAACTTGATTTTAGTTTCTTCTTTGTACAGAAAAAACACATACACTGTGAATACATAATTTCCTGCCAAATGAACAGCTTGGTTGCAGCATATAAAGGGTGGTTAAATTTTAAGGGCCGATGTTGATTTTAAATAAAACCAAAATTTTTACGGAAATTATTGTCATTTCATTTTATTATGCTAAAATGATATGGTTCAATTATGTATGGAACATAATATAGGCCAAATTGCCGCCGATAGTCCAAATTTTCGATGACGCTGAGGCATAATTGAGGTTCTATGCCGTTAATGTGCTGAATTATCTCATCCTTTAGCTCTTGTTGTTCGACGTACACCTATTCTTTCAAATAACGCCAAAGAAAGAAGACCAACGGTGTCAATTCACATGATCTTTGCGGCTATTTGACATCGCCACCACGTGAGATAACACGGCCATTGAATTTGTGGCGCAAAAGAGCCATTGTTTCGTTAGCTGTGTGACAAGTGGTACCGTCCTGTTGAAACCACATATCGTGTATAGCTATATCTTCCAATTCGGGCCATAAAAAGTTCGTTATCATCTCACGATAGCAAACACCATTCACAGTAACTGCCAAATTGAGGTGGACGGCTCTTCAGCCACACTATCGCGAACAGCAGCAATATTTTCTGCAGTACGAGCTATACGAGCATGCACTGGTGTTTTCACACCTCCTACAGACCCGGTTTGCTCAAAATTTTTGCACAATTTTTTCGATTGTACGCACATTTGGAGGATTAAATTGACCGGAAAAATCACAAGCCTGAATAACTTTAACTCGTTGCTCGATTGTGTATCTCTCCATGGTTCAAATTGCGTTAGTCTGAAATTGAGAAATGTCAAATGAAATGCATAAAAACACTTAACGTTTAGGTGTGGTTCACATTCAACATCGGCCCTTAAAATTTAACCACCCTTTACTTATTCCTGACACAATTAAAAAACTTGTTTCAACTGTAAATTTGTAAAATAAACATAAAAATATTAAATCTTCTAAAATATAATTAATTTTCTTAGTATTAACTTATTTGGTACAGACGCTGTATGTATTGGTGATTATTCAATTTTTTTATACCAGATACAAAACAATACATTTGTTTGGTCGTTGAATTGACTGTGGATTGCAGCAGTTATAATTTCATTACTCCTTTCTTTTTTTTTTTTTTGCTATTTATTTATAACAAATTAATGAATTTATGTTGTTAATATGTCTGTTAAGTTAATTAAAATTATAATTGACTTTACAAACAACATTTTAAACACCCTAAAGCTAATACGCCAATAAAAATATCTGGCAAGAGCTGTGTTGGTAGGCAATACTGATAATTAACCCTGAAATAACGTTACCGTTGAAATGACTGGAAAATCGTTAACCCTAAAATACTTTTATCGAAATAATCAAAATGCAAAATAGCGTTACCGAAATAACTGAAATATCGTTATCCTTAAAAAACCGTCAACGAAATAATTAAAATATCTTTACCTTTAAAATACCGTTACCGAAATAATTAAAAAACCCGTTACCCATAAAATACCGTTGCAGAAATAATAGCAGAAAGCGTTATCCTTACCAATAACCGCATCGTTTCAGTTACCATCTATGGTGTTTAAAAATGATTTGACTAACTTTCAACAAATTATTTGGTGAAACACTTATTTAAACAAAGATTTTAGTTATCTTCATTTAACACAATTCTTAAATTCTTCAGTGCTTTAACTAATTTTCAGCATTATTTTTAAAAATTATTTATAAATAATTTTTAAGAATACGCAAGAATTATTAAATCTGTTAAATTGACAAATATTTCTAATGAACCAACAGAAAAATTATTTTGAGTGTAGACTTCATGTCTCAACCATTAATACAAGAAGTCATCAAGAAGCTGGTAACCGCACTGAAATAAAATAACATAACAGGGCTATGACCTAATATCTTCAATAATTTCGCCATCTCTCCAGATGGCGGGCAACAATTATTCTAAGATTTATTATATCGCTCAATTACAGTGTTGCCATATTTGAAGTCCTTCATATTTAACCACCTTTCATTTCTCTTTCCAAAGAAAGCAAGAATTTTCTGTAAGTAGCTTCTTTTAAAAAAAAATGCTGTAATTCGTATTGGATGCTGTTCGTGTCGGATCGGACATCGGATACAAAATAAGAGCGATAGTGACAATATGGTGTCGTCACGGCTCTGGATACTCTCGGCAACTGCATCACTGGCTATGGTCTGGGAGTGAATTCCGGTAAAATTAAAATGATGCCGTTCACCACTACGGTCAAATTGAGCTTGAGACAGGGCTAAGAAATCTTCCTCTCCTCTTAGACTCCAAACTATCGTGGAGTCTTAACACCAAGCACTGGTTTAGGAAGGCAACTATTGCTGTCTACTGCAACAGGAAGATGATGGTTTCAAAATCGGTTTAGAGTACAAACATAGTGTTAAGGATGTACACGGTAATTGTATGTTCAATACTTATTTATGGCTATGTAGCGTGGTGGACGGAAACTACCAATCAGGTGGTTACGAAGCAACTGTATAAAATTAAGCACTCGGTGTGATAAGCACTCCGATGCGTCTCAAAAGCTCTCAATGCTAGCCATCATATTTATCCCATTGATTTAGTATATGTGACGGCGGTTTATGCTATGGATTTTTTGGAAGTTCAGAACCTACTTTTCAATCATCTGCATCCGCAGATCAGACCACAATATGACTACTCTACTACTAGATATACCTTTTCGGGTCAGCTTTCCTTCGGGAGAGGAAGGATTCAACAGCTGAATTTGACATCGCTGTAAACATCGGCGATTCAAAAATGAGTTGTGATTTAAGATCTGAACAAGGCTTTACACAAGCCTTGTTCAGGTTATCTGATCATGTTAGTGAGATTCTGTCTGAGATTCTGGCTATCAGGGAAGCTGGTAAGCTCTTGTGTGCTTTTGGAGCTCGGGGAACCGAGAGTATCTCCTTCAATAGCCAGGCGGCGCTTCTATCCCTGAACTCGCATATTATATTTTCTATTCTCGTCAGTCAGTGTAAGAAAGAGCTGCCTAGGCTTACTGGCCGCCAGTCCACGTTCTCAGAGACTTTTATTCTAATGAGCAGTCAAGTATGCCTTAAGAGTCTCCACAGCGATATCAGTCCATACACTGCTAGGAACCAATGAAGGTGGGATCTTTTAGAACTGCTCTTGGAAGGCGAGGGTCATACGGCGTGGAATAAACTCGAGACACTTATAGTACCGCGAGGCTAATGTGGACTGACTACGATCTGGTGCAAACTAAATCTCTCTTCAGTAGGAAGAGAAGGAGAGATGTTTTCAGACTGACTGGTCACTAGCTGATAGACAGAATCGGCAACAGACCCTGGCGGTGCGTGATGTATTGCTGTAGCTCTGGCATACCGGATGAGGAAGAAAAGACGGTAGGTTATCTTTTCTGTAATTGCCCGGCACTGCAGGATATCTGATATATAAGTACACTCAGAATATTATGTAGTTAACTGTTTGTAGTTTAATAAAAAAGTTTTCCGTTTCATTTAAAAATAAAGGAACATACATTTATTTTTCAAAGAAATATCTATATTAACTTTTTTATACATTTATTCGAAATAATTTACTATCATTTACCATTTTTTTCAGTTTCATTTATTTTTTTCATTTGTTTGAAATTTAATAAAAATTTACCCACAAAACGGAAACTTGTGGTTTATTTGTGTCCGTAACAGTTATTACAAATTTAAATTTTGTTTGCTGTCTGTTTCAAAAAAAAATATTCAAAAAATTTAAATTTGTTTTTTTATTTCAATTGGTTGTATATATACAAAATTTTTCAATACAAATTACAAGAACATCATAAACACACAAACATACACAAAAACATTCACGCAAAAAGTGTTTATAGCTTCATATGCATACATACATTTTGTATTGTACGAGTATATTAAAAAAAACAAAAAATACAAAAACTGAAATAATTTCAAATAAATGAAAAAAACAGTTATTTTTTAAGGATTGGTAGGTAAAATTTTGACATTTATTTTAACTGATTATATCATTTGTTTCTTACGGATGTGTCAGTTGATTAATCAACATTTAAAAATAAATAACAAATGGCATTTAATTTAAATGAAAATTAAGTAGACCGGTTTTTAAATGAAATATCATTTCTTTTAAAGGATATTTTCAGTTATTTTAACTTAAAAACTTTTTTAAGTGTAGAAACGATCATATACTGGATGACTTGTCGGTAATTTCGAACGGATTATCTTATCCGTTATATCAATCTTTAGGATTGGGTCTAGTTCTCGTGATATCGGCTCTCTGCCGGTGGTGAGTTTTTTCAAAACGGTGAGACTTTTTTACTCTGATTAATGCTTACGATCTGTCTTACAGTATTCTTGGCAATTCTTGCGAAACGTTTCATTGTTATTTTAGAAACAAATTGTGGTGTGATACCGATTGTTTGGCCTCCATACTGGCGGCTGGCCTTAGGCAGTTAAGGGTTAAAGAGATATTAGTGACATTTGATGTAATATGGAAGAAAAAAATTGGTGCCTTCTCCAAAATATATAACTCCCCCCTTGTTCTTAATTTTGCTTGAAAAAATAATTGTCCATTCACGATTATACAGTTTCCGCTTAAGCTCCCTTGATAACATTTATTTAACAGTATAACACAACCCACGGTCCGCCGATGCTCCAATGAGTCAATGGAGCTGTTAGCTCCACTGTCATTGACAAGCGCCGATGCTCTCTTTAAAATACGGTCCAGAAGCTGCAAAATTGACTTTTAAGCTCCTGCCCATATATGGGAAATATACTGCATTTTCGGATAAATATAAGTGAAATAGATATTGACAAGATTAGATGAAATGAAATAGTTCTTAAACTGGTTAAGAAAACCTAAACACTTGAATGCTGCTATGGACAGCAGGTGTATGATGTCAGCGGATATCACATTAAATTCTCGATTGAATATTGGCACCTTTCCATGTGTTTAGATGTCATTAGTGACCCCATGGCCGGTCAACAAACAACATTGGGTCTTGCGTACTTTAAAATCGACCCTATTCACATAACCCCACACAGAGATTGTCGAAAGCTTCATGTTGATTTTATCATTTATATTTTTGCTCATGACCCCAACTATCAAAGGTCTTAGACTGTCACCGAAGGAATACAAAAAATTTTGTCAGTTTTTAACTAAAAATCGGTTTCTACGACTGAAATTGGTTTCCACAACAAAATTCCTTTAACGAAACAGAATTTTCGTTGGAACACCCGAAAAATTCAGCAATTACGTTTTAATATGAATCTGATAACCGAATTTATTGATTGTGGCAGTCATACTAAACTTTTCAATTTAGCTGGCACTTCATTTTTATTTATTTGTCATCTGCGAAAGAATAGATACACTCAGAAAAAAAAGTAAGTAGAAAAATTTGTAAACAGTTTTCAATCCCACTTTATTACATTTTACAAATTACAGAATTTTTACATAATATTTACAAATTTTGGTTGCTAATTTCAGAAATCTTGTTACAAATTTTTAAAAACCGATATGCTAAAATTAGAAAAAAAATTTTACTAATTTTAAAAAAGTGAATATTGAAGGAAATGTTATTTTTAATAATTGAAACTTACACCTACAAACTTAAATTGCCTTAAAATGTTACATTACAAAAAAAGGATCAGAAGTAAAGATACTGACTGATGTCTAAAAATAGAACATCCACTTAAAATAGCACTAAAAAGTTATTTAAGTTATATTTTAGTTCTTAAAATCAGCCCCAAAAACAATTAAAATTTAACCTTAAAAGCAAAAAAGATTGAGTAAAATATTTTTCAAAACAAAATGTTAAATTCGTTTATGTTTTTACAATTCTTAATCCTTTGATTTTTTATAATTTTGTCTAAAATATTTTTTGAAAAAATTTAATAAAATGAAAAAGTTTTGATGCTCGATCAAAAATAGCTTACGTTCCTATCTCTTATCTTAACAGTCTTAAATATTGAACTCAAAATAGCTTAAACTATATTTTAAAATGATGTTAGCAAAAGGTAAACAATTTCGAATTTGCGCTTTTCTGTAATATTTTATGTAATATTTTTGCTGATTATGTAATATTTTTGCTGACTACAATAGAAAATACCGCAATCACATTTTATACACTACGTTATTAAAGGCTTTCCTATAATTGACGTTGCGCCTATTAAACTTTTTATTTATTGAAAAAAGTTAAAATTTGTATATGTCAATTAAAGTTCAAGCTAAAAATCCCATAAAATGATCTTATGACTTTTCCATACTCCAATAATAACAAGAAATGTAATTGTGATATTTTGTATGTTTAAGAAGACAAAGGACCCTCAGAAAATGATCTGACTCTGTCACAATTTTTTACGTTTCAGGATATCCTGCAGTACATTTTTGTAGTATGTTTCCCTTTTTGTTAATGAAATTTAATTTATATTTTAAGTACATGAGTGTAGTATAAATAAAAAAAAAATGCTCTACAAAAATGTAGAGCAAAAAGCTCGTTAAAAGCAGTGTCCTCACGAAGCGGAAGTCCTCCAAAATTGGGAAAATTCTTACATAATGAGTGTGAAGTACTTTAAAATATATGGTTTAATATATTACCTTTACCATAGAAACAGTTTCATATTTATTAGAAAATTTTTATCAAATTTAAGGATAATTTTTTACTTAAAAGAAGTGCTATTCAACTTGATGTTAGAAAATATTTTCTTATTTTTCGGTAGTTGAGTCCTAGTTTTTAGTAAAAAAAATTATCTAATGAACTTAAATAAAATAAAATTTTTCTTAAAACCGAGGAAACATTTCCTAACTAAAAGTAAAATTTTAGATGATCTATGAACTAATTAGGAGGAAATTTTACTGTTTTCTAATAAAAATTTAGTTCTCAGTAGTAAAATTTTTCTATAATTTAGGAATTTTTCAACAAATTTTAAGTAAAATTTGTTTCTTAATTTCAAGGAAGATTTTATTAAATATTGGTAAAAAAAAAGTGTCTTAGGAGTCGTTTTCATTTAAATTTTTTCTGAAAATAAGTTAATTTTTTTTTAAATTCTAGTTAATTTTTTGTTTGAGTGTATAACAATTGTTATATGGCGATCCCTGAGAAAAGTCGATGTGAATCGAGAGAGGTTATCACCGATTGTATGCCACACACTTTATTTTCACCAAATCGGTGAATGGATCGCCTCCAATGCTCCGAAAGGAACGTCATCAGATCTCCCGCAGAATGATTTCTACAAAAGCCATCATTGAGAAGTGAGTTGGATTCTAGATAATTAACAAGATGGTAATTAATAATAAAAAATAAAAGAAAAAATTCAAGCATAATTGAGCTACTAAGCAGTACATATCGGGTGTGATTTTTACTAAAATTAATATAAAAAAAGAAAAATTAAAGCTTAAATAAGCATGGCGGATACACATGGCTTAAATACACAAGGAAATACTTTCAAACGCATTCAAACAATTTTCCCCAGATTATCTGCAGCAAAATTAAAAGAAGGTAAAATACGGTTTTAAGAAATAATTTATTTCATTTAATGCAAATTACCTTTTCTAGGAATGCTCGTTGGACCCGATATAAGAAAATTATTACAAGATGAAGAATTTTATGGTCATCTGTCGGATATGCAAAAGACAGCATTTGACTTTATGCAGCTGGTTATATCAGAATTCCTTGGAAACTCAAAAGCACAAAACTATGCAGAAAATATTGAAAGCATGCTAATCGGTTTTAACAATATTGGCGTTAAGATGTCACTAAAGCTGCATTTTCTGCACTCTCATCTCAATTTTTTTAAAGAAAACCTTGGAGTGGTTTCAGGTGAACACGGTGAAAGGTTTCATCAGGATATAAAGGAAAATTTGAAGCAAAAAAATAAATATGTACATTAGACCGTACCACCTTATAGGCAAAAAAAAGTTCACCGTACACCCTCAAATATAAAGTATTTTAACAAGAAAATTTCGAAAATGTTTTTTTTTTTTTGGCCGAACGTAGGGGTCGCCATTTTATATTTTTCGTTATATCTTCGTTTTTTGCGAGCTTTCATTTTAAAATATTAGGGTAGTACATTAAGGTGGTAGCAACTGAGATCTGGTGGGTTAATACTAGAACGGGTTACTTGAGGTCAATGGCTCCTTCTAGAAAAACATCGGCCTCCGCGAGACAAAAAACATTGATATACAACACTTTAAGATCGGACGGTAAATGGCGAAGATATAACGAAAAATATAAAATGGTGACCCCTACGTTCGGCCAAAAAAAAAAAAAAAAAATTATTTTCGAAATTTTCTTGCTAAAATACTTTATATTAGAGGGTGTACGGTGAGGTACGGTCTAATGTACATACTATAAAAAACCACTATTAAAACAAAATAATAATTTTTTTATAGAAGTTGGCGTGTAATTTTGCCAATTAATCGTAGAGCTTTATTTACAACAATGGTGTCTTTGGTGACCCCCACTGAAATTTTCCGTAGAATATTTTAATCCTTAATTGTCCTTTTTTAAAGGATATTTTTTGATTTTCTCGAAAAAAGGGTCAAATTGACCCATAAAGAGACCAGTTAGAGGGTTAAGATCTTCCACAAAAATAATCCTCATACAATTCCACAATACAACTCTGACCATAAGAATTCTCTCAGACATTAACTTACAGCATTTTTTTCATATAGTATAATGCTCCCTTCGACCGAAAAATGAAAACTTTGACCCACTGTAAAAAAAAATACTCAGACGTGCTGGACCATAAGTTGTTCTACAAAAATTATCTACTCAACATACCCTTTCAGAATTATAGGGTCGCTATTCTGTTCCAAAAATGCTGTTGGACAGTGTTATTTTAAAAATGTTTTAACGCTTAGAAGGTATAATCTATAAAAATATTCTTGCTAACACATAATAAATTCTTAAGCCATTCTATGACACTGCACAATAGATACGATTTATGTTTCATATGCTTTAATTCCTTGCATTTTATTATCAAGCACAATTTAAAAGTTTTAATTTTTTCCCCACATTGTTAAAAGTTTTCTAAAAGCAATCTTAATCCTTCATTTAAACACCTCTATGCAAAAAAAAATAAAAGCTGGCTCTTAATCATGATATATTGTATTTAATATTTATAAAAGTTTTCATTATTATGGAAAGTCATTTGTGTGTCATCATACACCATGAGTATAAAATTTGATAAAGATTTTTAATAATTTAAATTTTTTCAAACTAAAATAAAAAATGAAGACTGTGATATTGCATAATAAAACATTTTGTTATATCCCCAAGATATAGTTTTTTTTTTTTACTTAATAAAGCCATAGTATCAAAAAACAATGAGGAGAAAATTTTGAACAAGATTTGATTTTAAAATATACTGTGATTTTTAAATAAACTTTCAATTGTATGAGTTACTGTATTGCGCAATAATAAATATTGTTTGCTGCAATAAAAGTTAATATTTGTTAAAGAAAATATAATTTTATTGCAACTTCATTTTATAAAAACATTGAATAAAAAATTATGTAAAAAAAATATTTTTATTTATCTTGGAATTTATATGTTTAACATGTTTAATCAACGGTAAAATATTAAATAAATTATGCTGCAATATCTACATAAATATTTCAGTTTTTTTTTCTTCCTATGAATAAGAATGAGTTCAAAATAATTACAATAAAAAACTGAAAGAGTTCGTACTGAATAAATAATTACCTGAAAAAAAATACAATATTAAAGTATTGCTGAAAAAATAATATATTTTTATTTATACATATAGCTACACTAAGAGAAAAAATGAGTGTAAAAATGTTAGCTCAAATTAGTAAAAAAAAAATTAGTTCAAAGGGGCCCTGTGAAAAAACTGCTAAAATTAGCACATATTTTTCACTAAGTATTAGTAAGACAAAAACAGCTGTTAAATATACAAAATTTTAGTTATAATTTAGTTAAATTTTAGTAAATTGAAAATGACAATTTGTTCACAAGGGCCCTGCGGAAAAACTGCTAAGATTAGCACATATTTTTTGCTATATATTAGTAAAAGTAGAATCAACTGTTAAATTTACAACATTTACAAATAATTGACTAAAATTTTAGTTAATTGAAAATGAAAATTAGTACACAAAAAAAATTTTAAATTTCTTTTAAATTTAAAATTTTTTTACTTTGAATAATCTAAATTTTTTTTAATTAAAAATGCATTTATTTTAATAACAAAATGAATTTATACATTATTCAAAGTATTGTCCATCGTAAGCCACTACTTTTTCCCATCTTTCTGGTAGCATATGGATTCCGCGCCAAAAGAGGTGAATAATGAATCAAGACAATTTCTAATACCCTGTTCTGAAGTAAGGTGTATTTCAGTAAAGGCGTTCTGGATCGATCATAACAAATGGTAGTCAGAAGAGACAATATCTGGGCTATAAGACGGGTGAGCCAAAACTTCCCATCCACCATTTTCCAAATAATTTTTGACCGTTCTTGCAAGATGTGGCCCAGAGTTGTCATGATGGAAGATTATGGCCTCGTGTCTGGTCGAATATTCTGGTCGTTTTTCGTTGATTGCTCATAATACAAAACACCAAATACAGAGCATTACCTTGGCGCCATGGATATTCGTCTTCGGCGTTGATTTGGCTAGTTGGCCGGGCTTTACATATGACTTTTTGCGCTTGGGGTTATAGTAATGTATCACTTGATTTGGCTGGTTGGCCGGGCTTTACATATGACTTTTTGCGCTTGAGGTTATCGTAATGTATCACTTTTCATCACCAGTAACAATACGATGCAAAAATTACTTCTTTTGTAGCGTTCAAGCAGCATTTCCGATATGCAAAATCGAATTTCAACGTTTCTCGGCTCCATATGGGACCCAATTTCCTTGCCTTTGAGTGAATCCCAATGCTTTTACATGCTTTTACACGTACGGAAATGACTTGTTGTGTAACTTCCAATGATAATGCAAGTTCTTCTTGCGTTTAACAACAATCTTCGTCGAGTAATGCTTCCAATTCCTCATCTTCAAACTTTTTCGACTGATTAGGACTCTCCTTGTCTTCTGTGTCGAAATCACCGCTTTTGAACAAACTATCGTTCAGAAGTTTTTTGAGTTGGTTCATGGTGACCGTAAGCTTCTGCCGTTTTCTTCAAATGAAAGAAGGTTATCAGACTTCCCCGCAAAACATCTTTTTTAGGCACAAAATTCGACATTATTTTAGCGATTGAAAAAAATGTGTGTTTACACTTTAATCGAATATTGAATTATAATGAGAGATGTTTAACCTCAAAAATACCATATTTGTTATTATTGACACAAACCATATGTGATAGTTATGCCATCTGTTGTCCAAATCGACATTATTAACTTGCATACCCAATAATTTTCAGATTCCAGCATAATAATTGTTTTTTAACAGTTTTTAGTTTGTAATATTTTTGTTAAAATTCTGCTAAAATTACCATAAAAAATCACGCTTGTTTTGCAATTTATTGTCTAGTAAAATTTCTTGCTGATTTGTGCAGAGTAAATTGTCATTTTTAATTAACTAAAATCTAACTTGGATTAGACAGGCTCTACGCAAAGCTAAATTGATCTTTTGTGCAGCCTCATTTGACCCTAAATATTGAGGCTTACAATGAAGCCAATCACTTTACTCGGCACAGAACTCTGAATTTCCGAGGGGGATAGTGTGTATGCGTCAAGGAATTGTAGTATTGTGCCGCCAAACTTAGGACTTACAGGTTTCATCGTCTCAACATTCAATTCGCATAACCTACAAGTGTCTGTAGTGGCCAGATCCCTAGTTCCTAAATGGTTGCTAAGATTACAGTGTGCAATGAAAAATTCTCTCTTAAGTCCTTCATGTTCAGAGAAAGAAGTCTTCTGGAGTTTCCACCAGATGGTGCGATGAATCTCTTACCCTGACGCTGGCCATTGGTAGCACTCCATCACTTAATGGTCTTTAATTCCCCCCAAATCCTAAGTTTTTCACTGATTCGATGAAGTGACGTCGGGTTCTGCAGTTGCCCAACCTGTCAGCCCGTTTATTACCCGCACGTCCCTCATGCCTATGATTAATTTGTTGCATCCAATGACTCTATTTACAGACTCAGTACAGTCCAGGACAAGTCTAGACGGCAGGTCATAGGAAAATAATTTCTTGAGTACCGCTTGACTGTCCGAAAGAACATAAATAATTACCCCCTCGTGCCTCTCCTAAGACACTCCGGCGCACATACATAGATGTCGAAGATCTCAGTCTGGAATATGAAGGGGACTTGTCCCATCGAAAGGCCACTTTGAAAGTTGGGTCTATAAACGCTCCTATCCCCATTAATCGAGAGGTCAGTGAACCACACCTGGGACCCTATTTCGGATTTCCAAGGTTTCTTGATCCGTTTGCCCCTCTCGAAGATGATCATATCATAATTCGTGGTGAAAATCTGCCTGGGTAACATCTTGTCCGTGATCCTGGCCAGTGGTTCCTCAATGAACAATACCGCTATCTTCATGTGGCCCCGCATTTCACCACGCTTGATCATGCCAAGCTCCCGAAAAAAAATCTAATTTAATTATAACAAATACAAATTTTTAGTATGTATATTTGATAGTTTTATTTTTGATATTTTTTTTAGTAATATTTTGCAAAAATTTCCTTATTTTAGCAGGGTTTCTCGCAGATTCCTATTTAACCATTATTTATTAGTTTTTTCTGATATTTGCACAGATTAATTTCTATGAGTGTATATATAACTATAGGTGTATATTAAGGTATCCCTTAAATTACAAGTTATCGATTTTTAATACTAATACCCCCAGGTTCGGTACTATTTGATATCAAATGAACGAATTTAAGCAAACATAAATTAAAAAAAAAAAAATAGTAAAAATATTAAAGTCCCGTATGCCGATTTTATGGTACCCTACAAAAATTTTAATTTGGGCCAAATTTAGAGAAGTGGTCGAAATGCCGGGAAGGGTCCATATCCTAATAAGAAAATATAGAATTCCCCATACATTAATTTTAGCAAATACCGGGAAGATATGGGTTTCATTTGGAGACTAGGACCAAATATGTTCTAATTTATTTTTGGGGCCGCCATGATATATGGTATCATATAATATTCATAACCCAAATTCCAATTAGATATCTAAGGTTTTTAGGTCTAAATACAATTTAGAGATAATTCAGAAATGACCTCTCTCTGGGAGGAAGGTCTGAATATTGACCGATTCTAACTAAATTCAATTGGATTCATCCCTTATCTCTGCGAGAAAAGGACCTGTCCCTGGACACGTCACGTGACCGGTTCGTGGTGATAGGAACCGGTTTTTTATATGAAAGCGATCGGTGACTTTAACATGGGCTTGTCCTAGGAAGGGGTGAATTGCCCTATGTGACATGTCACAGGACTGGTCTAAAAAACATGTCACACAACTATCCCCAAAGAACATATCACAGCAATCGTACTCATCTCGTGATAGAGGCTTTTAAATCGAGCATGTGGTAAGTTTTTTGAGAACCGGTACTGTTTACACCTAACACGAGACTAGTACTTTCAGACCCATTACGTGATAGACTTTTAATACCGATCACGTGAAAGGTACTAAAGTACATTTAAGTAAAGAAACCGATCCAAATATCCCCCAACCACAGGACTGATACTTTCAGACTCATCATAATATACTTTTAAACCGTTCACGTGGTGGGTACTTTAAGAACCGGTACTTTTTTCACCTATCTCGTGATATGTATTTTCGAAACCGGTCCTGTTTTCAGCTATCACGGGACTAAGTCCCCATTCCCAACTGATCCCTTTTTTCCCGCAGAGTTCGTTACTAAATTTACATGAACGATGGAACATCGTTAATCAGGAAGTGATTCTATGTGGATAGTTATACTGTAAAGCGGTCCCAGATCGATATTCTTAGTAGCTACAAACATCAGCACACGTTGTGGTGTAATACTTGCATTCACCAATTTCCATTTATTCATAGAAACAGGAATTCCCTTATACCAGTCCTAAAATGTACATAAATTCAGTGGCAACTCTCCACCTAGCTCCCTCTAGCGCTAAACAATAACAACTAATGTAAGCATTTAATGTATTTGCCAGCAACTTCAATGTAGATTAGAATCTTTCAACTAGAAATACCCCAAAGGTTCTTACTAAGTCTACAACTCATAATTCACAAGCATACCCTAAGGCAGTTTTCAGTTGGAGATAGAACGTTGATACGACAAAAACTCAGCAAAATAACATTGGTTATTAATTGAATAAATTGTGTAATCTTTTAAAGTGTAATCTAATTGAGTTTCAATAAAGTCTCTTTGTGTAATTGTTTAAATAAAGAGTAGCTATAAACATTTTAATTATTAAAAGTAAATAACCCAACAGTTTTAAAAGGTGTAAATCGTAACAATATTTTCTGTAAAATGTCTGAAAAGCCTTCTGCCGATTTTAAACTTTTTAATATTTTCGTAGTCAGTACACAAAAATTATATTGAAACGATATCTTACAAGTAGGGCTTTGCACAAAAATTCTGGCATTTTCAATTCAAAAATCCCGGAAATATTACGGGAAATCCCAGGATTTTTTCGTGTTAAATTAATAATGAAAATTAATTTCTAGAAAGTGGAAATTCAAAAGTCTATACATTGATTATATATCTGCAGAATTCTGTTGTCTTTAAAAATGAAAATCTTGCCTCAAAAACTCTGTTTTAAATTAATAACACTTTAATAAGAGAATTTTTTATGCCCAAATTTTGTACGAATAAAATAAATAAATCTGATAGAGATATTGAATTACAAAAAAAAAAAAATACATTTGAATAAAATTTAAAAACTGCAATTAAAAATATTTAATGATTATACTAAATCAAATTAATTTTACTAACATGTTTTGTAACAAAATACTTACAATTATTTTAAGAATCCTTTAAAAACTCAGAAAACATTTAAATATCATTTAAATTTTTCTGTTGAAATTTTTCCAATTGTATTTTTATTTTTTTTTTTTTTTTTGTTTTCAGCTGCTGAGAGATTAAATTCTCTCTATTTTAAAATATCTACGGCATTTTACTAAAGAAATACGTTTGCAGTAATTTTTTTAGTAGAATATACAAAACTTTCGTAGAATTAAATAAAAAAAACTTATGGTATTTCTTGATGCAATAATTTCATTTTAAATGTTTAATCATATGAATGAAAGTTTTTACGAAAATTATGGGACACCTTAGATTATATCATCGATATTAAACTATTATTGAATGAAGAAAAAACCGAAAAAAAATATTAATATTTTTGTACAGAAATTAAAATTCAATTGAAAGTATACTACAGAACTGATACATATTAGCTCTGTTCCCTTACTTTCTGGGTAAAGTTCGGTAAAATGAGAGTAAGCACAAAATACACTAAAAAAATGACAAAATTACCCAAAAGTACGGGAACGCAAAAAACCACTTTTCAAGCCCAAAAAAAAAAAATGTCAAAATGCATCAATGATGCCAAATTTTTAGGTGCAATAAGTGTAACACGACAAGTGAAAACGCGCTAATGGAGAAATGCGAAAATTGAAATTAGACTCAAAAAAATATATTAAAATTGTCCGCCGTGTACAGAGGCAGGAAATTCCGAGATTTAAATATTTTCCTCTTTGAAAAAACACACAAAGTTATTTCTAATAAATATATTTTTCTCATAATTTAATGTTTATGAGCTTGAGCTTTTTTTCATTGTGGTGTATATAAAAATCTCGTGATTTCGTGCCAATCTAAAAGAGGGGGTTACAATTTTCAAAAAAAAAAAAGCGGTAAGAAAAATTAAAAGGTGCCGATCTGTCCCTTTTTTATAAACAGAAAATATTTGCAGTTTTTAGAAAGTAAAAACCCGCTTATTGTAACACGAAAAGGGCTAAATTAGCATCGCCGAAGCTCCTTAGTTTTATTTTTTACAATTATAAAACAGCTGTTTTTTGTTTATCAACTGTACTTTTGACAATTTACCCAAAGAAAAAGTTTGGGTAACTTTCGGTAAAAAGAGAAACACTAATACACTCTCATAAACGCTTTCATTTACCAATTTTCGAGTACGGGAACGCTTTTGGGTAAATTTGAGTAAGTTTGGGAACCCACTGTAACGTACGGGAACAGACTTATTTATATATTTATACTGTTTGTAAGGAATGTTAAAAATAACACTTGGGAAATAAGTTTTTTTTTTACGTATGGATATGATTTTATTTCATTCATTGATTTCTCTTTAATTTTAATTCAAGAAGGGGGCATTCTTGTGACTTAATCCCATAGTGGAGACATATGTTAGCAATAAAACACAGTTTGACGTTTTCCAGAGGAATATAACAAGAATTATGACAATGAATACACACAAAGAAAAATATTGGCGCATAATCATAGTTAAAATAAAGTATACTTCAAGAGTTCTAAAGTCGACTTTTCTTAAAAGTATACTTAAGGCATACTATAGACAAGTAAAAGTATACTTTAATCGCTAAAGTCTGCTTTAAAATTAAAACTAGCTGAAGTTGACTCCATTCAATTTAACAACACACAACAGCTGTTTTCCGCCAAGAAAATTTTTGTGAAAAAAAAAAATGTTTGAATTGCAAATTATTAAAAGAAAAATTATATCAATAAATACGATATTTTGCATAACATTTATTAAGTTAATACATTTTTATTAATAAAAATACACTTTTCAATCCTTTTTTATAAAGTCTTTTCTTTTTTACATTTTGCAATTGCAAATCTTTTATTTACACACTTTTTATTTTTTTCGGCAAATATAAAATCAGCTGATCAATGTTGCCACCTGATTCTTTTTTATTACAAAATGTATGCGGGCATTTGGTACATTTGATGTGATACCCATTTAAAGCCGGTTCAACTTAAAACTGACATTAATTCTGTCTATAATAGCAAAATAGATAATAACAAGTTTTTAATTTAAAGTTGTTTTTAAAAAAAGCCGACTTTAGTGCGGGACTATGATTACGGGCCAATGTATTTTTTAACTGAAATTCGATTACCACAACTGGAATCGGTTGATAGGTTTTCACAACAAAATTTGTTAAATACAACTGAATTTCAGTCGCATCATCTAAAATATTCAGAAATCACATTTAAATATGGATGTGCTAAAAGAATTTTTTATTTGTAGCAACCAAAATAAACTTCAATTTGGTTGGCACTTTATGTAAGTTCGAATAAACTTAACAACATATTCGATTCATCGTGAGCGTGAGTCAAAAATCGTTTACGTGCCCATATCTACTCTGGATTTTGACTGTGGTACCTGGTGGCGATATCATATCGTGGATATAACAAAAAATGCGGGATTTTTTGACAAATTTAGGGCGTTTACTATGAAACATTACCATTTTTCTGACACCATATGGATTCCGCGCCAAAATAACTGTTTGTTTTTTAAGGCCAAGACAAGGTCTGGGAGGCAGCTCATAATTCATGGGACACGGTGCGCCATAACTAAAATTAAATAAAAAGTTCTTACACCTAGAAAATTAGAAGAGATTCTGAATTTACTATGTTCATAGATGAGAAAAATCAAAAAACTAAAATAATCTGTGGAGAGATTTTTAAATAAATCCACTTTGAACATTTTTGGGCCCGGAGTACGATATTTCAAAAATGCTGGCATCAGTTTTTTACTTATGAATATAAAAAAACAAAATAATTTTGTATTAAATGTTTTAATTAACCGTTTGTAATAAATTTGCTTCAGTGAGATTGGAGAATGTGGGTTGAAATCTCGAGTAATAAATGTATCCAATCATATATCAGATGGATCTTCAAAAGCGAATGATCAAATCATGTCACGTGTGATTAAAGAAAAGGTAAAAGAAGATTCTAAGGGTGGTCAAGAGCCTTCAGTTTTGCAGTTGTCACAAATCCACGGCAAACCACTTCAAATCGCAGTAGGCAATAATAAAAAAAAACTTTCCACAACAAACTCATCTACATTATCTGCGGATGATATGTTGAAAATGAAAAGCGATTTGAATTTAAGTGATCGTGCAACTTTAAAAATGGCAGCTTCCATTCGTGTCTGTACAAGAAGTAGAAAAGCAATTGAACCAGGATTAAAATTAAAACTTAATAACACAGCTCATTCTGTCGACTATTATTTTGATTTTAAGGAATTTCCTTTTGTTTGTGTAAAAGGCGATGAAGTCTCGGATGCTCCTGTGTTTGGAGTTTACTGCAAAGATGTTCCTGCTTTTGTTCAGTATGTGAAAAATAAACGAGAGGTACTGGATGTTCACTTAAAACTGGGTATTAATGGAGGAGGCGGATTTTTAAAAATATTTTTAAAAATATGTCTGTTCAATCAAATGAGTTGCAGTTGGAGTGCAGCGGTAATCGTGCTAAGTATGATGAGGGGATAGCAGCAAAAAAAAATTTAAGGATTCTGGAGTTAAACGACTATTTATTCTAGCAGCCGTTCCAAGTGCACAGGAAAATTATAAGAATGTAGCTCAACTCTTTTCAACGTTGAATATAACGCCTTTTCACGGCACAATTGCGACCGATTTGAAGCTAGCGAATATCTTGGCAGGTATTATGTCGCACAGTAGTGCACTTACTGTTATGCCAAGAAAGATGAGCTAAGCAGCTGTGGCGAATTGAGATCCCCCGAAAATGTTTCATTGTATTATACAAAATGGCTGACTGAAGGAAAAGGTTCAACTGCATTCATCCACCGCTAATTACAACTGTTGGAGGCAAAACATTCCTAGATATTATTCCGCCGCCAGAATTACACCTTATGCTTGGTGTTGTTAACACTGTTTTTACTCATATGTTGAAAGAGTGTGAAAATGAGTCGCTGTCATGGGCAAAAGCTTGTCACGTTCAGCGTGAAATCAGACGAGGATGTTCTGGGTTTAAAGGAAATGCATGCAAAACACTTTTGGATAAAGTAGACCTTCTGCGCCAGTTTGAAAATCTAGCAATACCTAAGTATGTTAAAATATTTTACGACTTCAAAAATAGTTTCTGCATGCTTCGGAAATAATCTTGACCAAAATTACAAAGCATGTATAGAAGCTTTCAAAAACAGCTACATGGACTTAGGTGTCAGCGTTACACCAAAGGTTCATGCAGTTTTTTTTCACATAGAACAGTTCTGTGAAAAACACGGTGAAGGATTAGCATTTTTTGGGGAGCAGGCGATGGAGTCCGTACATTTTGATTTCTTAAAGTCTTCCTGGGAAACGAATAAGGTTGCTGCGAATCATCCCGATTATCCTAAACAATTTTTGAGCGCTGTTTGTAGATATAATGCTTCACATGTTTAAATTTATGTAATTATAATTAATTTATGTTACATTTTTATATTTTATTAGTACTAAAATCTTGAAATAATAAAAATTTAATAGAATTACCACTTAAAAATTATTATTATATAATTTTTTCATTTCTATTCATATAAAACAATACCATATTTTCCAAAATATCGTACTTCGTGCGCAAAAATGTTCAAAGTGGATTTATTTAAAAATCTCTCCACAGATTATTTTAGTTTTTTGATTTTTCTCATCTATGAACATTGTAAATTCAGAATCTCTACTAATTTTCTAGGTGTAAGACCTTTTTATTTAATTTTAGTTAAGGCGCACCGTGGAAACCATTCTGAACACCATAGTAGTAGTACTACATATATAAATGATTGCCCAGATATAGTTCATCAGTTCAATATAGATCGTTAATATGGCAACAAATCGGCAAAATTAAGCTTTTCCGTAAATAAAGGGTTGCTTGTCGACAATTTTAAAAGGTAAAATCGTAACAATATATTACCCTTACACCACAGTACGTATTGGGTCATATGCCGGTAAGCGGGTGAAAACCGGGAAGGAATTCTAATTAACGGGACAATAAATATGGTGAAATTTATAATTATAAATGTAATAAAAAATGGGTCAGGGTCTAATAATTTTGCCAACAACAACCATCAGAACGAAGTCATTCTCCTCTATACCACTAAGAGTGTGGTATAATTCTGTAAAAACGCAATGAAAAAGTGATTTCTTTAATATCGGAACGTACTAGGGCTCTGGACTATAAACTGTCTTTTAGATTAGATATCCAGTTTCCGAATCGATTCGACAATTTTGGTGATAAATCCACAATAGCGGTAGGGAATTATTCGGTTTTTTTAGGGGTCTTTAAAATTCAAATGCAAAGTTTTGTCTTCCTTGCAGTCTCTTGTGTCGAAAAGTTTGTTTACCAGGTAGACTTCGAGTTTTATTTTCCGAATTGATACTGTTTATTTAACAATTTTATACCAAAGACCGGAAAAAAAAACGAAATATTAAAAAAATTTTCATTTTTCACCCTGTAAAGACAAAACTCGAAAGAACTGAGATCAGCATGTCTTTCAACATGAGCAAGTATTCGCCCAAATTCCAAGCAAATATCTTCCCATCTACACGTTGGTTGAAAAGTTCCTGCGCTCACCAAGAGATGGCACTGCTAGCTCCAAACTTTTTTTTTCTCAAGTTGGTATAACTGTCCTGAGAACACATGCAAAGTTGCAAGTCATTCAGTCAATTCTTTCTTTGTTTACAAGCCATTTGAAGTTGACGTGTCATTGATTTTTTTTAATATGGAAAAAATTGAATATCGTGCAGTCATTAGATTCTTTGTTGTGAAGGGTTTAAAAGCAAAGGAAATTTATGAACAATTGTTAGAAGTGTATAAGGAGTCCTCGCCTTCAAAATGCACCGTTGAATTTTGGGCTGGTGAATTTAAACGTGATCGTACCAGCCTTGAAGACGATCCACGCGAAGGACGACTAAAAACTGCAACCACAGCAGAAATCATTGAGCAGGTACATAACATGGTAAGTGAAGATCCAAGTTTGACTAAGCGTGAAATTGCTAATGCCATAGGCATCTCAGGCGAACCAGTACTCCATATTTTACATGAAGAATTACGTATGAAAAAACTGTTTGGAAAGTTGGTGCCGCACATATAACAATTCAACAAAACCTGGATCGAAAACAAATTTCTCCGCGTAATTTGGATCGTTTTAAGCCGAATAAAACCGACTTCTTGCGTCGTTTTATAACTATGGATGAGACTTGGATCTACCACCATGATCCTAAACTGAAGCTAGTTGTTCAGTTCCAAAGCAGGTGAAGTCACAACGATCAGCAAAGAAGGTTATGACATAATTTTTTTGGGATGCAAAAGGAATTTTGTTGATTGATTATCTTCAGAAAGGTAAAACAATCAACTCTGAATATTATTGCAGCTTTTTGGATCAGCTGGATGAAAAAATTCGTAAGAAAAGACCTGGTTTAAAGAAGAAAACAATCATTTTTTATCAAGACAATGCACCTGCTCACAAAAGTGTTTTGACGATGGCTAAATTGAAAGAATTAAAGTACGAATTGCTTGAACATCCACCGTTTTCACCAGATTTGGCTTCCAGTGACTATATCTCTTCAGAAATCTCAAACAATTCCTTCGTGGAAAGCATTTTTCGTCGAATGAAGAGGCCATAGCAGCCGTAGACGGTTATTTTGCAGAGCTTCCGGAAAACCATTATAAGGATGGGTTAAAATTATTGGAATATCATTGGAACAAGTGTATTGAGCTTCCAGGAGATTATATTGAATAAAAAAATATATTTCGTAACAAAAACAGTATTCTTTCATTTCGAGCGCAGGAACTTTTCAAACAACCTGTATATATGTGTATCGGAGCGTTTGAGAAGGAGCACAAGGGGAGTACATATTTATGTTCTGTTGTCAAGCCGCACTCAAGGCATTATTTTTCTATGACGTGTCGTCTAGACCTGTCCTGGACTACATTGAGTCTCTCAATAAACTCAGTGGATGCAACAGGCTAATCCTAAGAACGATGTCCGGATACGAGGGCACATGGGCAACGAACAGGCTGACCGGTTGACAAACTGCAGAACCCATCGTCATTTCTAAGGCCCTGAAACTTTCTGTGGTGTACCTGCGGGATTTATCAGAGAAAGACTTAGGAAGTTCAAGAAATGCAAGCCCGTTGAGCACTGGAATGCTACCACTATTCAGCGTCCTAAACAAGAAGGAGGTAAGGATCTTAACGGGATTTTTCACTGGACATTTTAATCTAAGGTACCATTTGGGATCTAGCTGCCACCGACACTGGTGGGTTCTGCAAATTTAATGTTAAGACGACAGAACATATACTCCTAGGCTTCGCGGCAGAAGATTACCATTCCTTGCCGCATACACTCTATCTCCCTTGGAAATTTGTAACTCTGCGCCGAGTAGTGATTGGTTTTATTGGAAGCAAAATAAGGCTACACAAAAGATATCTTTTTGATCGCAGTGCATAGGGCCTTCTTATCTAAACTAAGCCAATGTTTTATCCAGGTTTTGTTCCCACAATGAACACAATCTGCCTGCTTTGGTTTGGTAATGCCTTTTAGGATTAATAGATTCAAGCTAAGATGGGACTTTTCATGGTTACTGGATCAAAATATGGAAGACTTATAACAATTCTCAATGGGATTTTTTATTAAAAAAAATATAATCTTATGTAGTCAAAATGCATCCAATTATCTTCAGTATTGCAATCTGTTGTAATCAAACAAGAGACGTTGATTTTGTATGGGCAGAGATGGAGAGGCGGAAATCGCTAAATAAACTCAGGAAGTGATTCAGAGTTGGTTGGTATAATATAAGGTGGATCTACGCCCATTATTTTTGGTTGTTACAAACATCAGCATAAACTCATTATACCTTAACCACATAGTGATATAGAACATCGGTTAATTTATATTCATATCTTTAATGCCACCAACAACAAACAACAATTATTCTTTATAACATAATCCATTTCTATTTAGCTTTTTTAATGAATTTTTTATGCAAATAAAAAATGTTTGCACTTAATATTAACTTTGCTCAAGAAAAAAAAAAACAAAAACATAAAATACTACTATAAAAATTAATTACACAACAACAATAAACAAAATATCTTGGTAGAGACTAAAGTTAAAATATGAAATTGAATGTAATAACTTCTGCTGCTAATTTTAGAAAATTTATTATAAGTAATTATCAACTTGTTGAATGAACGGGGGGGGGACAACAAACGAATGAACAACCGACAAAAAGAACATTTAAAGCGCTTACTAACGTCGAATTAGGATCATAAGTCAGACATGGAAATATGAAATATTAATATGGGTTTGTTTTGTCAATGTGTGTGCCAGAGTATTAGTTAGATGGCTGGTGTGTAATTGTACATATTTGCTGTGTTTGTGTAAATCTAAAGCTAAACGAAGCTTATAATTTGAATAGAGAATGCAAGAAAAAATAAACGGAATATTAAAATAAAACAGTGAGTAACAAAAATTGTTTGGCGGTTATTAAGGTTCAGTGTCAAAAAAAAAATTTATATATTGTTTTTTTTAATAGAAAAACGTTTTAGAATCTTGATTACACTTTTGAACCGAATTATAAAATATTTACGGAGATTTTAAAAGATGAGATAGGTGGTCCTCTGTCCGTAGTTGTATGTGTTCCAGACAGATGTAGCCCCGTCTGGATAGGAAGCGCACGCACAGGTTGCTGTCACAGTCAAGGCCCGATGTATCCCTACTTGTTTTTGTCATGGCGGGACACTGTCTGGTTGGAAGGCACGCAGTTAGGTTGAGGGTTGCGGCTAGTGAACTTTGCAGAAGCTGTGTTGACGAAGAGGAGGAGGAGTCTGTGGAGCACCTTCTGTGCACTTGTCCTGCCCTGGCTCGCAGAAGGGGACTGCATTTGGGCTCATGTTTCTTTCAGGACCTAGGTGATTTGACTGATATCGATATAGGCCGACTTAAGGGCTTTTTGAGGCAATCGGGATGATTCGACGGGGGAAGCTAGTGATATAATTTTTACTAGCTTCCGTGGTATCACAAGGGACTTTATAGTCTAAGTGAGTCTCATTGGCAAGCTACCACATCTACCTAACTTAACCTAGAAGATGATTGGATTTTCAGATTATTGCATCAAAAGTCACTCTGTGACAATACAAAGTGATACAATTAAAGTTGACTATGTAATTACCCTTCACAAATGATATTCCGGATGCTTCTGGAAAAACGCCAATATTACAAACAAAACAGCGTTTTTCTAGTACAATATTAGTTGTAGCTTTCGCTACAGGGTGTGTGTTATACTATTTTTTATGGTGGGAAATTTCTGTCTGCCCCTGTAAAAAATTTCAGATCTGACTAGATCACATGATCTCTTGTTGAACCAGTTCTAATTAGAATTGGGTACAAATTTGAGATCTTATTAGATTTAATCCAATTTAGCAAATCTGGCGGGCCATATCTAATCAGATCTAATTTGATCTGGACATATAATATGAAATCAGATTCAATAAGAAATTTAAAAACAACTTTATTTTTATATTTACATTATTTTTTTTTTGGTGTTTTTGAAAACGTCTGAAATGGATAAGATGTGGAATCAGATATGAACAGATCTTGCTTTAGATATGATCCTATATTAACTGATCTGCTTATATCTGGCAACAATAATCACAAAATTTTCCAGATATGGCACTACATGTGATTAGATCTGATCATATCTTATCAAATGTGATCTAATCGGGCGCCAGATTTAATTAAATTCATTCATATCTAATTATATCTGATCTGATCAGATATAATCTTTTTCAGACGGTCATAGTTTTTGGTAGAACTTGGAGTCTAAGGCCACAAATGGTTAACTGATCCTTCAAAGCCATCGTGAAACCAATAGTAACCTATGCTGCTCTTTCATGGTGGCCCAAGGTGGAGCAAACACAGGCATATTTGGCGCGGGCAAGACGTGTCCGACAAACGAAACTGGTGTTATACCTTATATTCCATCCCTACATATCTCGGTAACTAAGGATGCCTGCATGGGTATTCCGGGAGTTTGATAACATTAAGGGAGGTGAACTGCGGATCCACATGAGGATAGCGGGGCTGTTCATTGACTACCAACTGGCCAGGATCATGGGTAAAATATTAACATGGCAGATTTTAGCACTAAATTACGATCATTTACGAGAAGAGGATATATGGAGCAACAAATTTTGGGAAGCCGAACTGTGGTACCCCCGATTTGGTTCACCGACGACTCGAAACATATCAATGGGGAGATGAGTGCGGTTGCATGTGGACCCTATTTTCAACATCTCCTTCCGATGATGCAAGTACCCGTTCATATTCCAGGCGAAGGTTTTCGCCTTAAATGTATGTGTGACGGGGTGTCTGAGAAGTGGAACTTTTATTTACAATCTTTCGGACAGTCAGGCGACACTCAGAGCATTATTTTCCCATGATGTGTCATCTAGACTTATCCTAGACTATATTGAGTACCTCAATAGATTCGGTGGATGTTACAGACTAATCCCAAGCAGGGTTCCTGGGCACGAGGGCAACAAACGGGCTGAGCGGTTGACTACCTGCAGGCCCATCGTTATTTCTTAGGCCCTAAATGCTGCTGTGGTGAACAGAAAAATATAGGATGTGGAGGGAATGCAAATCCGTTGAGTGTTGGAATGCTATACTCAGAAGAAAAAGTTATTAGAAAAATATGTAAACGGTTTTTATTCCCACTTTACTATTTTTGTACTGACTTTTAGTAAAAAAAATATTATTTAGCGAATCTCTTTGCTATTATTACAAATTTTTTTACAAATTATTACAAATTTTTGAAATCCGATTTCCTTAAATTAGCAAACAAAATTTACTAATTTTAAAAAAGTGTATATTGAAAGGAACTCACACCTATAAACTTAAATTGCCTTAAAATTATACATAGATTAAAAAAGGGATCTGAAGTGAAGTTAACAAAAATTGACAAAAAATATTTTTCAAAACAAATATTAGCAAATTAAAACAAAATGATAAATTCGTTTATGTTTCTAAAATTTTTAATCCTTTGATTTTTTTTAATTTTGTCTAAAATATTTTTGAAAAAAAAAACAAAAAAATAAACAAAAATATTTTGTTGCTCGATAAAAAAAAATAAATTCAAAGTTTTATACTAATATGAAAAATATTTAGTAATTTTTTTTTGCTGATTTTAGCAAAACGAAAAGTTTACAAAAATTTAGTAACAGCAAAATTTTCAGTTGCCATTACAGATTTTTTTTGTGAGTGTACCATTGGCCAGCGCCATTTAAAGAGATTTATGGCTTCATCTAGTGGAAACTTCAGGAAACTTCTTTCCCTGAAGATAAAGGACTTAATAACCTTAACGAAATATTTCACTGGACACTTAAGACATCTTAAGAACCATTTAAGGACTAGCGGTCTGTCAGATACGGACACTTGCAAGTTCTGCAAATTGAATGTTGAGTCGACGAAACATGTACTCTGTGTATGTCCTTAGCTACGCGGCACAAGACTATAATTCCTTGACGGATACACACTATCCCCCTGGGAAATTTTGAAATCTGTGCCAATCCCCTGCTGATTGGCTTCATTGGAAGCCTCAATATGTAGGACGAAATAGGGCTGCACAAAAAATCGAGTTTTTTTTTTGTTATGCATAGAGCCTTTCTAATCTAATCTAAATATATTATGGTTTTTAAAATTTGTTGTAAACCTTTTTCAGTTCATAACATCTAAAGTAGACAATGAAACGAAAATTTGCAAACTGGTGCTACCTTTTGGCTCCCCACTGTAATACACAACTGAAAAAAAAATAATTGCGTATGCAAAAAATAATATTTATGCTCGAAATACTAAAAACATAGTTTTAGTGTGCTTATCTATAAAATGCAGATATCCTTGTTAGATGAAAAAAAAAACTTTGTTAGCAGAGATACTCACTAATACATACGATACTACAGCAATATAAAATTCTAAACAGTAACAACAAATTATTTTAATGATTCAACGGCATTATGGCAATTAAAAGTAATGAAAAAAGCAAAAAAAAAATCATCACTATGGTGGTAACGAATAAAAATAATATTTATTTATAGTTTGTAAACTTTTTTTAACCCAGCAGAAAAAAAATCTGTTTTATTAAAGGAACTGCCGACCTTTGTGCGGAATCTCGGATTCCCATTTAGTATATTGAAATCAAGATTATGTTCCCAATATGTAAACGAGGTGGCTCATTCTTAACAAATATATCTATCAATGTCCTAAGTAATTTGATATTAAAATAAAAAAATCAAAATTACCCGAGCAGTTCAAAGGTTTTCGCGAACTAATATTTTTCAATCCTCTGCACTATTTCTGAAAACAGCTTATGTAGTTTTAGTTTATCTTGCACTGCTTCATGGTGAATCGAGCCCATAGAAGATGAACACAAATAGCTGGAGGATTTATTTAGGGTCATATGAAAACTGAAAACATCACATAGGAAGTTCTGGAGGCTGCCAATCACGCCTATGAAATCATAATTAAAAAATTTAATATGACATATCCAAAAAGACGGTCGAGAATTTTAAAAAGTTTAAATTTTTGAGCTAATTTCCTACTGAATCTTACATTTGGAAATGACTTTGAATCACTGATCACGAATCTGAAAATGGCAGATCCAATACAGTGGTGAATACTGAGTTCATAACCATCGTATTGCATTTGAATTTTAAATGTTTGGTTTCAGATTATTAATAATCAGCGACAATACGTCATTTACAAATTCATTTGAAAATTCACGGCCGTCATTTGAAAATCCGCCATTTTGAAGTTTTCAATTCTTAGACTCGCGATTATAAGTCCCCAAAATTTTGTATATTTTCTTTTCATACTTTCATATAACTCTTAATCATTTCACCAGCTATTTTTGATTCTCATTCTACACTCGAAAAAAAAGACATGAAATAAAAATTAATTCAAATTTACTTGAAAATAGTTCAAAAATGTTCCTCAATTTAAGTAAAATTTTATTAATACTTAGAAAAATTTTCTTAAAAAGAATAAAAATTCCTATGTTTGAGTAAAAATGAAATAGTTTATATCTTTTCTATATAATATTTCTTAGTTTTAGGAAAAACAAAATAAAAACAATTTAGTTTTAAAAAATTTTCATACTAACAAACACCAGGTTTAGTTTTAAAACAAATTGTAGAACATTTATTCCCGTTTAGTTCACAAAATGTGTCTAACATGAACTGAAAGTCTAATGCGTGTTAATTTTTTTTTGCGATTTGTAAATTAACTAAGTTTTAGAAATCTAAATTCAGTTTTTAATTGTTTTCTAATAATTAGTTCAGGCAATTAAAAAAAAAAGTTATAATTTTTTTTCCTATGTAATAATAAAAATTTATTTAGTTTTAGAAACAGATAAACTATTTCTAGGGAAAATTTTCATTCAACTTAGTTCAGATAAATTTAAAAATCTTAAATAAAATATTATATTTTTCTAGTAAAAATTCTTTAATTTTTTGGGAAATAATAAACATAGGTATAGTATAGGATGTTTTTCCTAAAAATTGCTTCAGTAAATTTTTCTTAAATGGATTCCCGAATCGCAAACTCGCTAAATATGGAAAAAATCGCTTAAATTGAAAAATCGTTAAAAATAAAAAAATGGCCTAAATCGAAAAAAGCTAAAATTGGAAAAAAAATTATTTTAAATTAAAAAAGTCCCAATTAAAACAACGCTAAAATTTAAAAAAAAAAATCTGCAGTTTGAAAAAAATTGATCGTTGAAATAAAAAAAAAAAATAAAAAAATCGCCAAAGTCTAAAAAAAATAAAGATTAAATATCGTCAAATATATCCCCCTCTCTCTCTCTCTCTGCAATGAGTAGTTCTCAATATAAGCGCTATTTAAAAGTCTAAAGTTAAGTAACTCGAAACTTAAGGCCTCTAGCAAAAATTTTTTCTTTAGCGCTTTTAGTTTATAGATGATTAACATTGTATCTAAGCGACTCAATTTGATAAAAAATATTTATTTTTGTAATTTGAATTTTTTTTATATTAGCGATTTTTAAAATTGGCGTTTTTCCAAATTGAGCGTTTAAAAAATATATTTAGGTTTTTTTTTTTTTATTTTAAGTGATTTTTTTCCAATTTGTCGAGTTTTACTATTTTAACGATTTTTCAAATTTTAACGATTTTTCAAATTTTTTCGATTTTGCCTCATTTGGTATTTTTTTACTTCTGACATTTTTTTTTTTTTTAATTTGAGCAATTTTTTAAAATGTTACCATTATTTTTTTTTGGAAAGTTTGTGTAATTTTGGCATTTTTTTTAGTTTTAACATTTTTCTCGATTTTGGTGATTTTTTTTTTTAAATTTTTGATTTTTGTTTTAATTTTGGTTTTCTTGTATTTGTAAAAATAAAAATTCAATTACCTTTAATAAAAACTAATATCGAAGTTATTATTTTTTATAAATTTTCAAACCGTAGGAAGAAAGTCGAATGTCAATTCTTAAATTTTAGAAATGGCACTGATAAACTATTTCTAGGGAAAATTTTTATGCAAATTTTAAAAATTTTCATAAAATATAATTTTTTCAAGTAAAAGTTTTCTAATTTTTGGAAAATAACCTAAGTTATAGGATTTTTTCCTAAAAATTTACCCTGATAAATAAAAAAAAAAAAAAACTTGAGTAAATTTTTCTTAAATCGAGGAAAAATTTAGTTTTTGTGGGAAAACGTTTAAATTAAAAACAAACTATATAATTTTCCTAATTTTAAAGAAAAAAATATTATATCAGGAAACAGATTAAATTATTCGTTAAAAAAAATTTTGATTGATGATCGGGAGTAAGTGAGAAGTCACTAAAATGCCCATCTCCTTAGCAGACTTAAATATTGAACTTAACGTAGCTTGAAATATATTTTAAAATTTTGTTGACAAAAGGTAAAAAATTTCGAATTTGCGCTTTTGTGTTATAATTTTGTTTTGCTGACCAAAATACAAAATATCGCAAGGAATTGACGTTGTGCCTATTAAACTTTATATATATCGATGGCACTAAAATTAATTTTTTTTCACTTGATAATAAAAAAAGTTAAAATTTGTTTATGTCAATTAAAGTTGAAGCTTAAAATGCTATTAAATAAACTTATTATGACCTTTTTCCATTTTCCAATAATAACAAGAAATGTAACTGTGATATTTTGTATTTTTACAACAATTTCCTTAAATTAGTTAATTTAAGAAGACAAAGGACCCCCAGTGTTCTTTAACCATAGATGCCGTGTGTTACTTAGGGCGTCCCTTTTTGTAGTTCTCTCAAGGAGAACCATAAACTTACTATGAAAAGGATCTGACTTTGTCACAATTTAATTTAAAGATAAAAATGTATAGCAAAAAGCTTGTTAAAACCAGTGTCTTCACAAAGCGGATGTCCTGCAAAAGTGGGAAAATATTTACACAATCAGTTTTAAGTACTTTAAAATATATGGTTGAATATATTAACTTCACCATATTAGAATTTTTTTTTTATCAAATTTAAGTATAATTTTCACTTAAAAGAAGTGCTATTTAACTTGATGTTAGAAAATATTTTCTTATTTTTAAGCTGTTAAGTCCTAGTTTTTAGTAAAAAAAAATATCTAATGAACTTAAATACAATGAAATTTTTCCTGAAACCAAGGAAATATTTCCTAACTAAAATTAAAATTTAAGATGTTATATGAACTAATTAGGAGGAAAGTTTGCTATGTTTTTAATAAAAATTTCGTTCTCAATAGTTAATTTTTTCTATACTTTAAAAATTTTGATAAAATGTTAAGTAAAATTTGTTTCTTAATTTTAACGAAATTTTTATTCAAGTTTAGCAAAAAGTGTCTTTGGCGCCGTTTTGATTTCAATTTTTTCGCCAAATAAGTTAATTTTGCTAAATTCTAGTTAATTTTTTTTTTTGTAATGTCATTATACCCTCCATTATATATGGTGAGGGTATATATCAGTTTGTCATTCCGTTTGTAACATGTCGAAATATAGATTTAAGACCCCATAAAGTATAAATATTCGTAATCCTTATGCAATTTTAAGTCGATTTAGCGATGTCCGTCTGTCTGTCTGTCCGTCTGTTGAAATGGCGATCACGACGCGAAGACGCAAGCGGGGGTGCCTATTTTTACCCAGATTATTAAACATCCTCCCGAGCAGTTTGGTATTTAAAATGAGCAAAATCGGTCAAGCGGTTCAAAAGTTATGAGTGAAAATGTGAAGATACCTCTAAATTTTCCATACAAATTGGTACAATTTTTCTGTATCTATTTTTTTTTTCTGTTAAGTAAGTAAAAATGTTAAAGTCGCTAACAGAGCAGACCTCTGTAAAAAACATTACAAAAACTAAATAACAAAAGTTCTGTTACATAAATCAAAGACATTAATTTGTTAAAGAAAGAACATTAGTTGAAACTATTTCGCAATAGGTGGCGCATCTGAAAAAAAAATTCTCCCTATCAGGCATATTCTGCTACAATATACAACAGGGTATTATTGATTTTCTATTTCGTTCGTAACATAAAAGAATATTTGCCAGAAACTATACAAAAATATATGTTTTATGTGTATATTATACTTTAATTTTCTAAATCAATATTCATTTAGATGTTTAAGAGCACAGTATTGCAATTTTTCGTATGTGTATTTATTTTTTTGAAAGAAAGAATTAACATAAATATGGATTTTCCAATGCCTCAATACTTTAAAATTATACAAATTTAACGAAAAAATACCATTTTGATCGATGAAAATTTGTTTTTTTACAGAAAATGTAAAACAAATGCTTTTATCACGTCGAACATTTCAAAAATTGACTTTAGTGTTTTGAAATAAGTCTGCTAGTGACAGCTTAATGTACTAGAATTTTAAATATGTATTAAATCTCACATCTGTGGTTGCTAAGACAATTGAAAGCCAAATCCAGGGCCATGCGACCTAGGCATGGCTCAGAGTATTGTTATCTATTTACTTAAGCGCCATCTACTGCTAAGTACAGACACTAAAGCAATTATGTATTTAGCTCTATCTTTATGTATAAATGTCTTTGGCCCCATGGCTAGGTCCAAAGAAATTTATATATAAGAAAGAGCAAAATGCATAATTGGTTTAGTGCCGCTACTTTTGAATAGGTGGCGCAATTTCATAGTAGCGACTGGTACATAACATATTTTCTCATATTTTTTCACCAGTCGCTTAGCAGTTAATATTTTGTATTCACCTCAAACATTTTTCCACCACTAAAATTGGTTTTCCACCACAAAAAATTTTTTCACCTTAAAAATTTTTTTTTCACGTCAAAATTTTTTTTTTTTTCCACCAAAAAAGTTCTTTTCACATCTAAAAAAGTTTTTCACCTTAAAAAATTTTTTCACCTACCTAATTTTACTTTTAAAGTTTTTTTATATTATTTGTATCAAAAACAGAAGAGAACATATTTTTAGGATATTGGTGGAGGGTATTCAAAGATTCGGCACAGCCGAATTTAGCCCTTTTTTCCTTTTTTTTTTTGCTGGGATATATCATTATGTTTGTGTGAGAATGCGATTTTCATTCCAGTTGTTCATTAGTTGAGTTTATGTTTGTAAGATTGTACATAAATTTCTTTAAACTTTTTTTTTATTATTTTTTTCTCCTTAGCATATAAAATGATGACAAAGTGATTACATGGATGAAGTCTCAGAAAACACGAGCAATTAAAATGCAATTAATACTATTAAAATATGAAAAATAAATTAAGTTGTAAAAACGGCAAAGGAATGACAATTAATATTTATTTATACAGATGATGAAATTGTTATTAGTTTATTAATTTTGTAAAAGAATAACATAAAAAAATTAAAATATTTTTCCCTAAAGTGTTAAAGGACAGATTTCCAATTAAAAAACTTCTAGTTAAGATTTTGCTAAAAAATTATGAATTCATTGAATTTTAAAGGTTTGATTTTTTAAATACATATTTTTGGTTTCCCTTATGTTAACAATAAACTTTTAAAAATTAAAAGCAGAAGAAAAAATCATAATTGGGACGGAGTAATCATTTAAAGTTAATGCATTAAAGCATAAGCAGAAAGTGATAATATATTTTCTGCTTCTCCAAAATCTGTTAACAATAAATTTCTTAGCCCATAGTGCAAAAAAGGGATTGAAGTTGTATATGAAGGGTGTCCCAAGAAGAACGCAATTTTTAAATCTGGCAACATTCGAAGTGTCATTGTTTGACATTTGAACAATTGTTATTGTTTGCTAGTAGAAGGTACGAGGTTAGTAAAAATGGAGCGCTACACGAATGAACAACGCATTCTCATTGTGAAATTGTTTTACCAAAATGGTGAAAGTTTTGCGGCTACAGTTCGCAAATCACGATCAATTTGGGGTCACAATAATGCTCCAAAAGAGTCAACTGTAAAGAGATTAATGGATAAATTTGCCGAAACTGGGTCTGTTAGTGATCGACCGAAAATGTTGCAGCTGTACGTGATGATGTCGCTCAAACTCCATCCACCTCAATTCGACACCGAGCTCAGCAAATTGGTGTCTCCAAATCCACTTTGCAGCGAATTTTGACGAAAGATTTGCATCTTCATGCATACAAAGTTCAATTGACTCAGGAACTGAAGCCAGCTGCAGGGAGTTCGTTAATTGGGTATTGGAGAGACAACATGAAAATGCTGATTTTGCCGATAAAATCATCTTCAGTGACGAGGCCCATTTTCATCTTGATGGCTTCGTCAATAGGCAGAATTGTCGCATTTGGGGTGAGGAAAATCCTCGAGTGATTCACGAGAAGGAAATGCATCCTCAACGTGTCACTGTGTGGTGTGGTTTTTGGGCTGGAGGAATCATTGGACCTTTTTTTTATGAAAATGAGGCAGGTCAAGCGCAAACAGTCAATGCTGTTCGGTATCTTGCCTAGAATTGAAGAAATGAATGTAAAGGGCATGTGGTTCCAACAAGACGGCGCCACATGTCATACAGCCAGAGAAACAATTCAATTGCTGCATCAGTTATTTCCCGGTCGTGTTATTTCGCGTTTTGGAGATGAGAATTGGCCGCCTAGATCGTGCGATTTAACACCATTAGATTTTTTTCTTTGGGGTTTTTTGAAGTCGATGGTTTACGCGAATAAGCCGACGACGAAAGAAAGCCTTAAAAGAGGAAATTGGACGCTGCATTAATGAAATACCGCAGCATTCATGCAAAACGGTCATTGAAAATTTCATTAAAAGATCGCGTGCATGCCAGCAAAGCCGCGGCGGCCATCTGCACGATATATTGTTCCATACATAACCTCATTCTGTCTACTTTACGATATAATAAAGTTTCACGATTTTTTTTCAAATATCTGTGTTTTAATTTAAAATTTAAAAATTGAGTTCTTCTTGGGACACCCTTTATAAAATTATATATTTTTCTTATGAATTTTTATAATAGGAAACAATTTCTTTTTTCTTTTTGTTATGCTTTACTATGCGTAGGTTTTACAAATTGAAATTTTATTAAGTAAAACATCAAAAGGCTAATAAAGAGTTAAAGAAGACTAGAACATAAGGAAGCAGAAGAAAATTAAGAGGTTGCGTGTAATTGACGACAAAAGAAAAAATTTTCCTATAGCAACTAACTTTAAGGAAATTTATCAAAGCATGCAAGCAAAAATATATAATAACAAGGTGTTTTCTGCTAAAAAGCAAATAATTAATTTAACAAAAATAAAAGAGGAAGAAGAAGAAGAAGAAATTTTGTATACTCTACATTGAACTTGAGCTGTCACTAAAAGACGACAGGATAATGAGAAGCATCAGGTTTGGTGTTAATGTGTCTAACACTCATTCAACCCAAATTAAGTTTTCTGATACCAAAATATATATTTAAAGTGTCAATTATTAATAAAATAAAGTAATTTGTGTTCGAAATATTAAATTTAAAAAATTCAAAACTATTAGGATTTAAGAGAATAACATGCACATTAAAAAAATACTTTAAACTATTAAAAAAATGGTTAAATTTATAAAACAATTCTCTGCAATAATTCTCTCAAATGAGCGCCCCGGTAGGCTAGTTGGTAGCGTGCTAGCTTATCAGTGCGGGGGTCGTGGGTTCAATTCGCACCAGAGGCTCAGGTCTGTTTTCGCTACAACGAGCCGAAAGCCTTTGTTACTAGTGCTCGGTTAGGGTATTAACATATAATTTGTAATTATATGATTAATAAATAAAATAAATAAATAATTCCCTCAAATAAAGTAGTTAAGCTTAGATTAGTGTGGAAGTATCATTAAAACAGTAACGTAGCATCTACAGGCTTCAATGTACCCTGTGGTAACGAGACACGTTTCGTAACTGGTTCATAGGCTCAACAACTGGTTCTCGGAATGTTTCTTTTATATGAAAGAGAATGGTTTATTTAACATGGTCTTGTAATAGAAGGACAGGCGCAAAAAAAAACTGCTACAGGTCTAACACAAAAGAACCTGTCATATTACCAGCGCAAAAAAACTAGACACAATACTGACGGATTTTCACTGAATTAGAGCCAATTTAGACGGTGACTTGTTGCATGCTATTATCGCGTGCAATTTTTGTTTCTTGGCGAACGGGGTAGAGAAGCAAACAGGGTAACAAAAAAGGCACGGATTTCGTTTTTCGTGCATGTTTTTGTTATTTCTCTTTCGCACTCATATGTATTCTTCTTTTGATGCTTCATTCACATTCAGTTTTCGTGCCTCAAATGTCATCGTATAAATAGATATAACTTTGGAAACAACTTTTAAAAGGGAATTAAGAAAATTGCATGCAATCAATTTCATCGTATAAATTGGATCTTAATGAAAAAGAATTTGAAAAAAAAAAACTTTTGGGCGCCAGTATAGCTTGATCATACAACGTTCTGCTTAGAAAAAAACGCTCTACCGTCTATGCTCAAGGGATAGGTCCTTTAAGGTCAATTGACTTATCATTCCCCTGCGGGAAAAAAAGAGTCATTGGGAATTGGGAACTACCCGCGATGGGTGAAAACTGGAGCGATTCCGAAAGTATATATTGGGAGATAGGTGAAAAGAGGACTGATTCCTAAAGAATCTATTTAGGGACTGATTTAAAAGTCATAACATATTCTTTTGACATTTTATTTTAGACCAGTCCTGTGACATGTCACAGAGGGCACTTGACCCCAAGCCCATGTTAAAGTGACCATTCCTTTTTATATAAAAAACGCTTCCGTGACCGGTCCCTATCACTATGTACCGATCACGTTACTTGTCGTGGGATATGATCTTTTCCAGCAGGGTCCCTATAGAGTAACTAAAAATTAAGATTAAATTGTAATGAAAAATGGTTTTTAATTTAGGAAAATAATTATAAAATACAGGTGCCGAATTACGGCATTCGTAATCGAATGAAATCGTTCGAAAACTGTTTTTTTAATCAGAAACTACAATAACACTATTAATGAAAATAGCAAATTTTACTTTTATTTCCAATCTAGCACCGAACTATAATATTCCTGATGGAAAAAATTGCGTTTCAATGTTTTATTTTCGGAAATAATAAACTAATTTCGATCGAAAAATTACGATCACGAATGCCGTAATTCGACCCCAGAATACCACTATAAAAAAAAAATCAATTAAAATTTGGACAATTATATTAACTAAAGTAAAAAGTAATTTTTATTAGTACGGCCCGAGTTGAAGTTTAAAATTGGTGTTGTTTTCAATTTTTTGTTTTCAAATTTTTCTCCTAAAATTTTTAGATTAAAACTTTAACTGAAAGTAAGAATAAAATGTTTTTAGATTTTAATATTTTCTAAAGCTTATTTGTACCACTTGACAAATATATTCTGGATCTGTCCTATTTTTCCGAGTCTCGTGGTAGGTTTTTTCAAACCGGTCTTCTTTTCACCGGTCACGGGATACTTCACAAGGTAGGTACTTTCAGATCGATTATATTTCACAAGTCAAGGGTTAGATACTTTCAGAGTGGTCCTATTTTCTCTGGTCACTGGACGGGTCGCAGAATAGTTCCTATCAGAACGGTCCTGTTTGCGGCGGTCATGGTACAGATGCTCGAACTTCAGCTCAACCCATTTTTATTTTTCTGTTTAAAATGTGGACAAGAAATCAAAATAATTAAAAAATATCCCAATTTATGATCACGAAGTTAACACAATTTTAACTATGGGAATTATGACCTAAATTTTTAGAACATAATCTGCAAAGCAGGAAATATGGTTTATTTATGAACGTCTTTAAAAAAAAGACCGCTACGCTTTACCGATTTTTTTTATATCATCCACACTGTTTTTGTAAGAGATAAAATAAACAACTGAAAAAAGTAATTTTGATAAAAAAAAAAAACGTTTTTGAAAACAATTTTTGTGGTGAAACAAATTTTTGAGGAGAAATTTTTTTTTTTTGAAGAAAAACCCATTGTTAAAAAAATTTTTGAGGTGAAAACAATTTCAGATGAATTGAATATGTATGCTCTATAGGGACTCAGACCTATATTTCGATGTATTACCTTCATTTTATATCTGAAGAGCATTTTTTGATGCATTTTCTCTAAAGGAATAATGTTACTGACTGACTGGTTCACTCGCTCAACAACGCCCAGCCCAAATCGCTGAAGCTAGAAAGCTGAAATTTGCTATTTATTTTCCGCCTCTGGCTTAAACAGGGTTTTTGAAAATTTAAAGTTTAAAATATGCGTTACCTGAAGTACGAGCTGCATCACTGCTAAGGCATATTTTTTTAATTTTTGCCAGGGACGTAGTAAGGGCAAAACGTCTACCCCTTAACGGCCTGCTTAAATCGCTGTAGCTAGAAAGTTGAAATTTTGTTTGAAGATTCCTCCTCCGGTGTAGACATTGACTAAAACAAAATTTTTGCAAAAGCCTACGAGAAGGGGCAAAAAAGTGGAAAACTCTTCCTCCCCCTTGACTGCTTGCCACAATCGCTGTGGCTAGGAAGTTAAGATTTTTACATAGGTTCCTCCTCCGGCATAGACATCCAACCCGATGAGATATTTGAAAATTCCTACGGGAAGGGGCATAAAAGGGAGAGTATATCCTGCAGTACTATTTTCCTCCTCCGGCGTCGAGATCCGCTCTTAAAAAAAATGAACTAGAAATTAGAAAAATTAGTTTTTTTTAAGGAAAAATTTAAATAAAAACGGCTCCTAAGGCACTTTTTAGCTATATTTAATTAAATTTTCGTTGAAATTTAGAAACAAATTTTACTTAAAATTTGGTCAAAATTTCTAAATTATAGAAAAATTTTACTACTCAGAACTAAATTTTTATTAGAAAACAGTAAAATTTTCTACTAATTAGTTCATACATCATCTAAAATTTTACTGTTAGTTAGGATATGTTTCCTTGATTTTAAGAAAAATTTTATTTTAATTAAGTTCATTAGATAATTTTTGTTTACTAAAAACTAGAACTTAACTCCTAAAAATAAGAAAATATTTTCTAACATCAAGTTAAAAAGCAATTCTTTTAAGTAAAAATTATGCTTGCATTTGACAAAAAAAAATTTCTAATAAATATGAAACTGTTTCTATGATAAAGGTAATATATTTTACCATATATTTTAAAGTACTTTGCACTCATTGTGTAAGTATTTTTCCACTTTCGGAGGACTTCCGTTTTGTGAGGACACTGCTCTTAACAAGCTTTTTCTATACAATTTTGTCTTAAAACTAAATTGAATTATACTAAATTCATGTATTTAAAATATAAATTAAATTTTATTAGCAAAAAGGCAAACAAATTAAACAAATTTACTGCAGAATATCCTGAAACGCAATAAATTGTGACAAATTCAGATCCTTTTCGTAGTTAATAAACGGATGTGCTTGAGAGAACTACAAAAAGGGACGCCCTACGTAACACACGGCATCTATGGCTAAGAAACACTGGGGGTCCTTTGTCTTCTTTAATTAACTTATTTAAGGAAATTGTTGCAAATATATAAAATATCACAGTTAAATTTCTTGTTATTATTGGAAAATGGAAAAATGTCACAAGTTTATTTTATGACATTTTTAGCTTAAACTTTAATTGACACATACAAATTTAAACTTTTTTATTATTAAGTGAAAAAAAAAATGGTTCGATAAATATAAAGTTAATAAGCCATTATGCCGTAATGTATAAAATGTATTGTAGTCAGCAAACAAAATTATTACATAAAAACGCAAATTCGAAATTTTTAAACTTTTGCTAACAAAATTTTAAAAAAATATTTTAAGCTACTTTAAGATCAATATTAAAGAATGTTAAGATTAGAGATGGGCATGTGAGCCATTTTTGAATCACGCACCAAAAAATTACATTCATGCACGATAATTTTTTGAAATGGTTACATTAATTGGTTTCCTTTTTTGTTTTTAATTTATAGTTTTTTTTAGTGGAATAGAATATTGAAAATAATTTCCAACAAAAAAATACTATACCATATTTTATTATTTTTAAAAATTAGAAAACTTTTACTTGAAAAAACGAATATTTAATTAAAATTTTTAAAATTTATCTGAACTAAGTTGCATACAAATTTTCTTTAGAAATAGTTCATCAGTTTCTAAAATTAAGTAAATTTGTATTATGTCTGAACTAATTTTTAGAAAACAATTCTTAAAAACTGAATTTATAAATGACTTTCTAAAATTTAGTTAATTTTACTACTCGCGAACAAAAAATTAACACATATTAAGTTCAAGTACTTTTTCGATTTAAGTTAGTCACATTTTTTGAGCTAAATGGGAGTAAATTATGTCCTCAATTTTTTTTGAACTAAACTTAATTTTATTACATTTGAGTATGCAAATTTTTTAAAACTAATATGTTTTTTTTTAATTAATAAATTTTAATTTAATTGACTTGTTTTTTTTTTTCCTTAAATCAAGAAATATTACTTAGGAAAAATATGAACTATTTCTGAGAATATAAACTATTTCGGTTTTCCTCAAACTTAGGGATTTTTAGTCTTTTTAAGAAAATTTTTCTAAGTTTAATTAAAATTTTACTTAAATTGAGGAAAATTTTTAAACTATTTTAAAGGAAATTTTGGATTAATTTTTAGTTCATGTTTTTTTTTAAGTGGGCTTATGCCAAATAAATAATTTGAATTTAGTTGAAAATTATAATTGATGCGCAGCTTTTTACCAGCACATTACAATATTTTTTTTTGGAAAGCCTTTTATGTTTTTCCCCTAAAATATTTATTTAAAGATTACTACTGATCTGATTGTATGAACAATTTGTTTTAATGTATTTAATAACACTGTCCAACAGCATTTTTGGAACAGAATAGCGGCCCTATAATTCTGAAAGGATATGTTGAGTAGATCATTTTTGTAGAACAAACTTATGGTCCAGCACGTCTGAGTTTTTTTACAGTGGGTCAAAGTTTTCATTTTTCGGTCGAAGGGAGCATTATACTATATGAAAAAAATGCTGTATGTTAATGTCTGAGAGAATTCTTATGGTCAGAGTTGTATTGTGGAATTGTATGAGGATTATTTTTGTGGAAGATCTTAACCCTCTAACTGGTCTCTTTATGGGTCAATTTGACCCTTTTTCAAGAAAATCAAAAAATATCCTTTAAAAAAGGACATTTAAGGATTAAAATATTCTACGAAAATGTTTGCCGGAAAATTTCAGTGGGGGTCACCAAAGACACCACTGGTGTAAATAAAGCTCTTTACGATTAATTGGCAAAATTACACGCCAACTTCTATAAAAAAAATTATAATTTTGTTTTAATAGTGGTTTATTATAGTATGTACATATTTATTTTTTTGCTTCAAATTTTCGAGTAAAAGGGAATTGGGAAATAGCAGTAGTATGACAATGGATTAAAGATTAAACTTAATATGCTTTCCTGTATTTAGCTTGACGTGAATGTTCCGATGGGTCAAGGTTTCTGTACATACGTATTCAGCAAGCATTACACTTTGGGATTTCCCTTTGAATCTTTCTTCCAATACCTTTATATCGCGATGAAACCTTTCACCGTGTTCATCTGAAACCGCTCCAAGGTTTTCTTTGAAAAAATTGAGATGAAAGTGCAGAAAATGCAGCTTTAGTGACATCTTAACGCCAATATTGTTAAAACCGATTAGCATGCTTTCAATATTTTCTGCATAGTTTTGTGCTTTTGAGTTTCCAAGGAATTCTGATATAACCAGCTGCATAAAGTCAAATGCTGTCTTTTGCATATCCGACAGATGACCATAAAATCCTTCATCTTGTAATAATTTTCTTACATCGGGTCCAACGAGCATTCCTAGAAAAGCTAATTTACATTAAATGAAATAAATTATTTCTTAAAACCGTATTTTACCTTCTTTTAATTCTGCTGCAGATAATCTAGGGAAAATTGTTTGAATGCGTTTGATAGCATTTCCTTGTGTATTTAAGCCATGTGTATCCGCCATGCTTATTTAAGCTTTAATTTTTCTTTTTTTATAATAATTTTAGTAAAAATCACACCCGATGCTTAGTAGCTCAATTATGCTTGAATTTTTTCTTTTATTTTTTATTATTAATTTTAATTAATATCACACCCGATTTGTAAGTCACAGCTGACTAGACGCGAGAACTCAGTGTTTGGCCCGTCCGAACTTGACGCCGTTTTTACCTGTTCTGTGTATGTTGGTGTATAATTTTACTAATTAAGCGTAAAGAGCTTAATTTACAACATTGATGTCTTTGGTGACCCCCACTGAAATTTTCCGGCAAACATTTTCGTAGAATATTTTAATCCTTAAATGTCCTTTTTTAAAGGATATTTTTTGATTTTCTCGAAAAAAGGGTCAAATTGACCCATAAAGAGACCAGTTAGAGGGTCAAGATATTCCACAAAAATAATCCTCATGCAATTCCACAATACAACTCTGACCATAAGAATTCTCTCAGACATTAACTTACAGCATTTTTTTATATAGTATAATGTTCCCTTCGACCAAAAAATCAAAACTTTGACCCACTGTAAAAAAAAACTCAGACGTGCTGGACCATAAGTTTGTTCTATAAAAATAATCTACTCAACATACCCTTTCAGAATTATGGGGTCGCTATTCTGTTCCATTCAAAAAGTCTTAATTTGTTGGACAGTGTAATTAGTTTTATTGGTGTTTCTTCACCACAAATATTTGAAAAATACTACAAAATAATTGTGTTGTTTTGTTTTAATTTATTATATTAATTTTAATCTTTTTCAAATAAAAAATCTACTACAATCACTTACATATGAATTTATATAAACTGTCCTAGAGACTATACAGCACCTTAAGGTTTTTTTTTTTTGTATTACCGAATTAAATTTCTTACACGAATGTTTTTATAGAATAAAATAAATACCCCACGGTCATCATAAGTCTTTATTAAATAACTGCCAAAAGAAAAACTTGAAGCTGAATATACACACACAAAAAAAAAAACATCTTGAAATGAAATATAAAATTCGACATCATATTGTTTTAAATCTAACATGTCTATTAAATATTCATGAGTTTGGCAGTGGAGCGGTTCGTTGGATGGATGTCTAGCAAGAAATGGCTGTTGTTTTTTGTTGATAAAAGCAACTGAGAGTGTTTAACAGTGTCCAGCAGATACACTATGGGTTCAATTAACTTGCAAAAATATTTAGACAAGTTTTTTCTAATTTAAGTTTTTATTAATTTCTTATAATAGAATATTTGTAGTGACAACCAAATAGTTCGGTTACTGTAAGTAAAGATTTACTATCGACTTTTTACCAATCATGCCAACCCATAGTGCAATTTTACCACTAGCTGTACATATTACAAACACTGCCAGTGTTGGTAACTGCGGTAGTAGCAAAAATGTAAACAAAACTGGCGTTTACCCTCATTCACTAACTCACTCAAACACACACAAAACAACAACAACAATCACCAAAACAATGCAGAGTATTTTATACAATAAAGAAAAAAATCATCAAAATTTTATAAAATCAACAAAATTTGCATAGACAAAACCTGAAATGACAGACATTGTTTATAGAAAAATATGTTGCAAAAAACAAAAATAAACAACAACAAAAAAAGTTTAAACAAAATAAAAATTCTTTCCGAAAAAAAAATATATTAAATATTTGTGTTGTAGCACAAAAGAGGAAAAAATAAACAAGTAGAAAATGAAATCAAAAATAAACAGCTACAATATTAGCAACACTGCACTGTGGGCCAGAAAATTCAAGTTTTTAGGCAAAAAAATACAACACTTGGTAAACGTACATAAAAAGTTTGATCTAGAGACTATTCGAGGTTACTGCACTCAAAAAAAAGACATGAACTAAAAATGAATCCAAAATTTCATTTAAAATAATTTAAAAATTTTCCTCAATTTTCAGTCAAATTTTACTAAAACTTTGAAAAATTTTCTTAATGTGAAGAAAAATTCCTATGTTTGGATAAAAACGAAATAGTTTATATACTCAGAAATAGTTCATATCTTTTCTAAGTTAATTTCTTTATTTTAGAAAAAAAAAAAAATTTTGAAGAAAAACATCCTAGTTTTAAGAAAATTGCATACTTAAATATAATAAAACTAAATTTAGTTCAAAAGAAACAATTTAGAACATAATTAACTACCATTTAGTTCAAAAAATGTGTCTAACTTAAAATGAGAAATTACTCGAACTTAATGTGTGTTCATTTTTTTCGCGATTAGTAAAATTAAGTAAATTTTTTGAATGCTATTTCTGAATTAAGTTTTTAAGTTTAATTTTTAAGAACTGTTTTATAAAAATTAGTTCAGACAATTAAAAAAAAAAGTAATAAATTTTTTTCCTATGTAATAATAAAAATTTATTTAATTTTATAGAGCGCCCCGGTAGGCTAGTTGGTAGCGTGCTAGCTTATCAGGGTGGGGGTCGTGGGTTCGATTCCTCTGGTCTGTTTTCGCTACAACGAGCCAATAGCCTTTGTTCCTAGTGCTCGTTTAGGGTATTAGGATATAATTTGTAATTATATGATTAATATAAATAAAATAAAATAAATATTGAATTTTAGAAATTGATGAACTATTTCTAGGGAAAAATTTTTGCAACTTAGTTCAGATAACTTTTAAAAATTATATTAAAATATTTTTTTTTTTTTAAGTAAAAGTTTTCTAATTTTTGATAAATAATAACCTTAGCTATAGGATCTTTTTTTTTTGAAGACGTTTAACTTATTTTCAATATTTTTTCTCCAAAAAAAAAAACAATAAATTAATAACAAGCTACATAGATACACTCAAAAAAAAAAGTGAACTAGAATTTAAACAATTTAACTTATAAATAAAATTAAAATGAAAACGGCGCTAAAGACACTTTTTACCAATATTTAATAAAATTTTCCTTGAAATTAAGAAACAAATTTTACTATAAATTTGGTAAAAATTTCTGAATTATAGATAATTTTTATTAGAAATCAGTAAAATTAGTTATTAGTTATTACTATTTAGTTTATATATCATATGTATAAAATTTTACTTTAAGTTAGGAAACGTTTGCTTGGTTTTAAAAAAATTTTATTTTATTTAAGTTCATTACAAAATTTTTTTTTACTAAAAACTAAAAATAAGAATATATTTTCTAACATCAAGTTAAATAGCTCTTCTTTTAAGTGAAAATTATCCTTAAATTTGATAAAAAAAAATTCTAAATATGATACAGGTAAATAACAAGAACTGTAACTGAGATATTTTGTATTTTTGCAACAATAACCTTAAATTAGGTAATTTAAGAAGACAAAGGACCCCCAGTGTTTCTTAGCCATAGATGCCGTGTGTCACTTAGGGTGTTCCTTTTTATAGTTCTCTCAAGCCGAGTTTAGTATAATTCATTTTAATTGAAAGACAAAAACGCTTGTTAAGAGTAGTTAGTGTCCTCACAAAGCGGGAGTCCTTCGAAAGTGGGAAAATATTTACTCAATGAGTGGTAAAATATATTACAGTTTTATAGTTATTAGAAAATTTTTATCAAATTTAAGGATAGTTTTCACTTAAAAGAAGTGCTAATTAATTTAATGTTAGAAAACATTTTCTTATTTTTGGGAAGTTAAGTCCTTGTTTTTAGTAAAAAAAGTTATCTAATGAACTTAAATAAAAAAAATTTTTTCGTAAAACCAAGGAAACATTTCCTAACTAACAGTAAAATTTTAGATGGAAAATGAACTAATTAGGAGGAAATTTTACTGTTTTCTAATAAAAATTTAATTGTGAGTTGTAAAATTTTTCTATAATTTAGAAACTTTTAAGAGAAAATTTATTAAATATTGATAAAAAAAAAGTGTTTTTGTTGCCGTTTTCATTTCAATTTCTCCTACAAATAAGTTAATTTTTCTAAATTCTAGTTAATTTTTTTTTGTGCGTATCTGAAATAAAATAATAAAAATTCTAAATGTCGGATTTATTTTAAATAGCTAGTTCAATTTATTACAAAATTTTAATGAAAATAATTACTTTAAAATCTTTATTGTGATTTATTTATTATCGCTTATATAAGAAAAAAATAATATTAAAAATTGTTAATTTTATCTTAAATTAAGTTCTCAATTAAAATATTAATGCGAAAATTTCCATTCGTAATGCTTATGTATCTGGACCGCTTTTTCCGGTTATAACATTTCGTTTTGAAAAATATTTATAAAAAAAAATACTTTTACTTTGACAAAAATCGTTAAATACCTGAAATTTCATTACACTATGGTCATTGATAATTTTTTTATTGCAAAGTAAAAATTTTACATTTCATCAAAAATTGCTCAAAATTTTTTTGACGCATATCCAACAACTTTTTCGATTTTGTTGACACATAATGTTTAATGTGTCATTATACTATGTTCATATTTTTTTATTGCAAAGTAAAAATTTTACATTTCACCAAAAATTGCTCAACATTTTTTTGACGCATATCCAACAACTTTTTCGATTTGGTTGAAATTTTACACAAAATGTTTGAAATCTCATTACACTATGTTCATTTGCGAATAGTTTATTCCAAAATAAAAATTTTACATTTTCTGCAAAAACTACTGAAAATTTGTTTGACGCATATCCAATAAATTTTCGGATTTGGAACAAAATGTTTGAAATTTTATTACACTATGTTTATTGACAAATATTTTATTGCAAAATAAAAATTTTACATTTTCACTAGAAATTGCCCAAAATTATTTTGACGCATATCCAACAACTTTTCCAATTTGGTTGAAATTTCATTCAAAATTTTGATGCCAAAATTCTCACAGAAGATGTTATTGGTAATATTCCTCTTTTTGACGGGTATTATAAGTCGCTCCAAGCAAAATATAAAAAATTAACCCTCGTGTCATTGTTTATTTTAGTTTTTTCTCAGCTAAGCGAATAAATTAAACACAGTGCAGTTTTTAAAGTGATTATGGGACATTTTTGGTGAATTGCCCACATTTTTTTTGTCAGATATCCAAGAATTTTTCCGATTTTATTAAGAAATGCCAAATTTGACGAAAATCGGTTAATACTTAGACATAGCTGACCTAATTTCATTGTGTCCCACTGTGCGTTCTAAGTCCATTTTGAAACAAGTAAAAGCTTTAAATTCGACCTAACAACAAAAAAACGTACGTCTTGGCCCATAGTGTCACTGGTTTCAATGTGTTGAGTTTTAGTGAAAATAACACTAGGTAACGTTTTAGAGCACATATTAGTTTTTGAAAAACAGCCAAAATAGAAAGTTATAATATAAAAAAGAAAATTTAGGAAAAAAAAACAGTTGGAAAACTCAAAACAACTACGAAAAGTGTTTTGATTTTTTTTATATTGCATTCATGAATTGGCAAAATTGTTACAAAAATGCTTCAAAAAAGTAAATAGTGTAGGTGTTTAACGTACCTTAGTCACACTTTCAAATAAAAGTATTGAAAATTAATAAAAATAAAAACAAATACCTTAGACTAATGTAAAAGATTCAGCAGTTAAAGTTAAAATTTTTTCAAATTGCTCTAAAAAAATTAAAATTCAGTGGATTGAAACAATTTTGTTTCAACTAGTGTAACTTAACGGTTATATAAATATTTCCCTTTTCAAAACATTAAGATACAAGCAAAACTCTTGGTATTTTGTTTTAAATAAATTCACAAGAATGAATTTAAATAAAAATTCAACCAAGCGAAATATAAACATTAAAACCATATTCTAACACCCAGCGGTGGATGTTTCAAAATAAAATAAAATACTTGTTTAACTTTATTCATACACACATATTTATTATTTTTCACTTCCAAACAAGGTAAATATTTTATCAAATATAATGAAAGAAGTACACGTAGAAAAAAATATACCAAAACCAATCCATGTGAAAATCGTCCTAAATTTCCTTTAAAATAGTTTAAAGAGTTCTTTAATTTAAAATTCCTATATTTGGGTAAAAACGAAATATTTTCAAATCAGAAATAGTTCATATTTTTCCTAAGTAATATTTTTTAATTAAAAAAAAAAAGTAATTGATATTAAATAAAAATCTATTGTTAAGAAAAACATCTTAGTTTTAAGAAAATTGCATACTAAGATATAATAAACCTAAGTTGAGTTCTAAAAAAAAAAAATAGAACATAATTTACTCCCATTTAGTTCACAAAATGTGTCTAACTTAAAATGAGAAATTACTTGATGACAATTAACTAAATTTTAAAAAGCCATTTCTAAATTCAGTTTTTAAGTCTATCATTTTCTAATTTTTAAGAATTGTTTTCCAAAAATTAGTTCAGGCAATTAAAATCAAAATGTAATAAATGTTTTCCTATGTCATAATAAAAGTTTATTTGATTTTAGCAACTGATGAACTATTTCTAGGGAAAATTTTCATGCAACTTAGTTCAGACAAATTTTAAAAATTTTAATAGAATATTTTTTTTTTAAGTAAATGTTTTCTAATTTGTGGGAAATAATAAACTTAATTATAGGATTTTTTTCCTAAAAATTTCTTCACATAAATAAAAAAAATTGAGGAAAAATTTAGTTTTTGTGAGAAAACGTTTAACTTATTTTCAATATTTTTTTTTTTTTTCAAAAAAAAAACGAACTTGTTAATTTTTCTAATTAAAAAAAAAAAACTATTATTTCAGGAAACAAATTAATGTATCCATTAAAAACAAATTACCGTGCATAATCATAATGTTTGATTCGTGATCGTTCGTGAGTTAAAAATCACTCCCGTTCCCAGAACATTTTATACATTACGGCATAATGACTTTCCTATCGAAGGCACTAAAACTTTTTTTTTTTTACTTAATGATAAAAAAATAAAATTTGTATATGTCAATTAATGTTTAAGCTTAAAATGACATAAAATAAACTTATGGCATTTTTTTCTTTTCCAATAATAACAAGAAATGTAACTGTGATATTTTGTAGTTTTGCAACAATTTCCTTAAATTAATTCATTTAAAAAGACAAAGGACCCCCAGTGTTCCTTAGCCATAGATGCCGTGTGTCACTTGGGGCGTGTCTTTTTTGTAATTCTCTCAATGAGAAGCATTTATTAACTACGAAAAGGATCTGACTTTGTCACAATTTATTACGTTTTAGGATATTCTGCAGTACATTTTTTTAATTTGTTTAACGTTTAGCTACTGAAATTTAATTAATATTTTAAATAAATGAATTTAGTATAATTCAATTTAATTTAAAGTCAAAAATGTATAGCAAAGAGCTGGTTAAAAGCAGGAAACAGTTAAATTTTAGATAATATATGAACTAATTACGAAGAAATTTGACTGTTTTCTAATAAATATTATGTTCTCAATAGGAAAATTTTTCTATAATTTAGAAATTTTGACCAAACTTTAAGTTAAATTTTTTTCTTTATTTCAAAGAAAATTTTATTAAATATTGGTAAAAAGTGTGTTTGGCGCCATTTTTAAGTTATTTTTTTAAATTTTAGTTCATTATTATTTTTGTGTAAGCAGTATTTATTTTTAAATGGAAGATAAAAATAATTTAAAATTATAGAGAAAAATCTATGAAATCAAATTAAATTTGTTTTCTTTTTAATTTAAATATGTTTGTATTTATTTTTAAAATGTGAAAATATTAATTTAAAATGTTTTTTTGTTAATTTAAATACGAAAAAGTTTATTTTGAACTAGAATCATATTTATCTTAATACAATTTATATTTTACTTAATTTAAAAATGTTTCTAAAATAAGATGTTAATGAAAATATAATGTAATAATTAATTTTACTATGATATTTTCTCTGTGTAACATTATTTTATTATAAACTGTCAGTCAGAAATTTTTTTTTTGTGTTTTCTATGAGAAACAAAGAAAAAAACAAGCAGAAAGTAACACTATGAAACTATAACTAGAATATTAGTAAGTGCAGTAAAATTATGATGGTCATGTCAGATGTGCAATGATTTTCAAAACAAATACATACAAATGAATAAACAAAAAAATTTTACTCTTACATATCTGTGGGTTTTTGGCAAAAGAACTTATTACAAAAATATACATTTTACAGGAAATCTTAAAAATACATTAAATGTTGAACAAAAGTGTTCGTAAAGGCTAAAAGCCGGTAAGGAAGTGAAATTTAATATTTTTTATATGAAACGCATGTCCTAAACATTTGGATACAAAATTTAATGATTTGATATCAATTCAGAAACTAGAATGCCTGAGTAAAAAAAAAATGGTCTGGCGCAACATTTAATCATGTCCAATTTGATATTCTTTAATATCTGCTGTAATATCTAGCTGGTCATATATTATTTGATTCGAAGAATGGCAGATGAGATTAAATCTGGCAACATATTGGGGATTTTGACAGATGAGATTAAATCTGGCAACATTTTGTAAGGATTTAGTAAGATCTAAATTGATCCCAAAAACTGGAAAAAATCGCTCAAATTGAAAAAATCGTCAAAATTATAAAAATCAACAAAATTAAAAGAATCGTTAAAAATGAAAAAATCGCTTAAAAATTATAAAACTCCCAAATTGAAAAAAAGTCACTTGAAAACAAAATTCGAAAAATGCCTAAATTGAAAAAAATCACCAAAATTAGAAAAAAATTCGCTAAACCTGAAAAAAAAACGCTAGAATTTAAAAAAATCGCTAATATTTGAAAAAAATTTAAAAATTAAACAAATCGTCAAAATTAAAAAGAAATTTAATCAAATTAAATCAAACCAAACCAAAAGCCTAAAAGAAAAATTTTTGCATGAGAGGTCTCTCGAGATCTCTTCATTGCAAAGAGAGGAGGCTATATTTGGCGGTATTAATTTTTTTTTTTTAATTTTGGCGTTGTTTCTCTTTTCGACGTTTTTTTTACAAATTAATGATTTTTAACCATGAATTCAATATTTGATATTTGTTGTTTTCTTTTTGTATTTGTAAGAAATTTTTAGATTTACTAAGAGGTCGGCTCAATAAGTCCGTGACTTTTCGAACTTCCCTCGTAGTAATATGAAATGCAACACTGTTTCCATCAAGTACCACCTGTTAGTAGACCACTGTCAAATTTTGAGCCAGTTCCGTCATTTACTTTGCGTTTAACAGCTGTTCAAAACATACAACCTCGTGGATTTTTTTAAAAATGGAAAAAAATGAATTTCGAGTGCTCATTAAACATTCAAACCAAGGAAAAGCTTGATAAATACTATGGGGACTCTGCACCATCGATTTCAATGGTAAAAAAAGAGGTTTACTGACTTTCGTTGTGGCCTTACAAGCACGGAAGATTCCGAACGTTCTGGACGATCAGTTGAGGTCTCTACAACCAAAACAATTAAATAAATCCACATTATCGTTCGAAGAGTAAAAGTGCGTAAGATTATGGATGTCATAGGCATTTCATATGACAGTGTGGTTTCGATTTTAAATGATCAGTTGGATTTAAGAAAGCTGTCTGCAAGATGGGTGCTCCGTTTGCTCTCAATTGACCATAATGCACAGGTGCACACGTAAGTAATCTCAATAGCAAAATTCCATGAATTGGGCTACGAATTGGTACCTCATCCGCCATATTCTCCGGATTTAGCCCCCAGTGACTATTTTCTATTTCCAAACCTAAAGAAATAGCTCGGTGGAAAGAGATTTAGCTCCAATGGACCTCGAAAAATCCTATTTTTTGAAAGGGATACAAAAATTGGAGAAACGTTGGACTAAGTGTATTGAGCTTAAAGGAGATTGTGTTGAAAAATAGATTTTTATTTGCAAAAAAAAACTGTGTTATATTCAAAAAGTCACGGACTTATTTATCCGCCCTCGTAAAATAAAATTATATAATTGTTAATTTTTCGAATTTTTCGAATTAAGAAAAGCGATTATCATTTTCAAATTGCTCAATGACATGAAACAAAATCGAAAAAACAGTAAAGCCCAAATTTGTTAATATCGTATGAGTAAAAAACCGAATGAATTCCTAATAATTGAATTCAATTATTGGTAATAATGAATATGATAAATTGACTAAATACCTTGGATATGAATTCGATCGAATGAATTCCAAAGAATGAATTCTCGCAAATATTTAAAAAGGAATTCCCTCAATTAAAAAGTAAATCAAATTCGATTTTTAGGAATTCATTCAAAATAGAATTCAATCTTCGAACTCTATCTGAATCTCTGGAAATATCTTACCTACAAAAGAACTCACAAAAATCCGACTTTCGGGTTTAAGTATATGCCCTATTTATGGGCGTGTGACGGTTTTAAAAAGTATCTTCTCTTTTTCAAACTAACCTAAATGGTATTAAAAAGTTGAAAGTGGAAAAAATATTGATCTGGCAAAAAAAACGTTTTTATCCCTCCACCATATATGGTGAGGGTATATATCAGTATGTCATTCCGTTTGTAACATGTCGAAAAATAGGTCTAAGACCCCATAATGTATACAGATTGGTTGAAAAGTTCCTGCGCTCGAAATGAAAGAATACTGTTTTTGTTACGAAATATATTTTTTTATTCAATATAATCTCCTAGAAGCTCAATACACTTGTTCCAATGATCTTCCAATAATTTTAACCCATCCTTATAATGGTTTTAAGGTCTGCAAAATAACCACCTACGGCTGCTATGGCCTCTTCATTCGACGAAAAATGCTTTCCACGAAGGAATTGTTTGAGATTTCTGAAAAGATAGTAGTCACTGGGAGCCAAATCTGGTGAATATGGTGGATGTTCAAGCAATTCGTACTTTAATTCTTTGAATTTAGCCATCGTCAAAACAATTTTGTGCATTGTCTTGATGAAAAATGATTGTTTTTTTCTTTAAACCAGGTCTTTTCTAACGAATTTTTTCATCCAGCTGATCCAAAAGGCTGCAATAATATTCAGAGTTGATTGTTTTACCTTTCTGAAGATAATCAATCAACAAAATTCCTTTAGCATCTGTTCACGCTTAGTCAAACTTGGATCTTCACTAACCCTATTATGTACCTGCTTTATGATTTCTGCTGTGGTTGCAGTTTTTGGTCGCCCTTCGCGTGGATCGTCTTCAAGGCTGGTACGACCACGTTTATGTTCACCAGCCCAAAATTCAACGGTGCGTTTTGAAGGTGAGGACTCCTTATACACTTCTAATAATTGTTCATAAATTTCCTTTGCTTTTAAACCCTTCAAAACAAAGAATCTAATGACTGCACGATATTAAATGTTTTCCATATTAAAAAAAATCAATGACACGTCAACTTCAAATGGCTTGTAAGCAAAGAAAGAATTGACAGAATGACTTGCATGTGTTCTCAGGATAGTTATACCAACTTGAGAAAAAAAAAGTTTGGAGCTAGCAGTGCCATCTCTTGGTGAGCGCAGGAACTTTTCAACCAACCTGTATGTATTCCTGATCCTTATGGAATTTTTAGTCGATTTAGCGATGTCCGTCTGTCTGTTGAAATGACGATCACGACGCGAAGACGCAAGCGGAGATGCCTATTTTTCCCAGATTATTGGACATCCTCCCGAGCATTTTGATATTGAAAATGAGCAAAATCGATCCAGCAAATCGGTTTATTTTAGTACAATTTCATAGAAGAGACTGGTACGTAATACATTTTCTGATATTTTTTAACCAGTCGCTTAGAAATGAATAATATTTTGTATTCACCTCAATTATTTTTTAATTCAAAAAATTTATTTCACCCCAAAAAAAATTTTTTTTTCACTAAAATTTTTTTTCACCTCAAAAAATTTTTTTCACCAAAAAATTACTTTTCAGATCCAAAAAAGTTTTTCACCTCAAAAAATTTTTTTCACCACAATAATTTTATCTCCAAAAGTTTTTTACATTATTTGTATCAAAAACAGTAGAGAACATTTTTTTAGGATATTGGTGGAGGGTATTCAAAGATTCGGCAGAGCCGAATTTAAGCCTTTTCTTACTTGTTTAATATCTTATTTTTACTTTAATTTAAAAACATCTAGAATATACTGTATAATCACTATCTAAAAAATTCCACTTCTCGCCTTTCAACCAACTATCTTCATTCAAGGGCCGTTGTTGATTTTAAATAAAACACAAATCATTTAGGAAATTATTGTCATTTCTTTTTATTATAATAATATGGTATGGTTCTATTATGTATGGAACAAAATATCGGCCAAATGGCCGCCGCGACCTTGGCGGCACACTTTCATCCGATGGTCTAAATTTTCGATGACGCTGAGCCATAATTGAGCTTCTATGCCTTTAATGTGCCGAATTATCTCATCATTTAGCTCTTGAATTGTTGCTGGCTTATCGACGTCCACCTTTTCTTTTAAATAACCCCAAAGAAAGAAGTCTAACGTTGTCAAATCACATGATTTTGGCGGCTAATTGACATCGCCAGCACGTGAGATAACACGGCCATTGCATTTGTCGCGCAAAAGAGACATTGTTTCGTTAACTGTATGGCAAGTGGCACCATCCTGTTGAAACCACATATCGTGCACATCCATATCTTCCAATTCGGGCCATAAAAAGTTCGTTATCATCTCACGATAGCGAACACCATTCACAGTAACTGCCTGACCGGCCTCATTTTGGAAAAAATGCCGCCAGCCCTTAAACCGCACCAAAGAGTCATTTTTTGTGGGTGCATTAGTTTTTCGACAGTCACTCTTGGATTATCATTCGCCCAAATGCGGCAATTCTGTTTATTGACGAATCCACTGAGGTGAAAATGTGCCTCATCACTGAAGATGATTTTCTTCGAAAATTTATCATCCACTGTTGCCATTTCTTGCCACCATTCTGACCATTGACGACGTTTGGAATGGTCAAGAGGCTATAGTTCTTGAGTCAATTGCACCTTGTTAGCGTGTAAATGCAAGTCTTTATGCATAATGTTCATCAACGACGAGCGTGAGAGGTGCAATTGTTGGGCACGACGACGAGTTGAGGTGGACGGCTCTTCAGCCACAATATCGCGAACAGCAGCAATATTTTCTGCAGTACGAGCTGTGCGAGCATACACTGGTATTTTCACATCTCCTAACGACCAGGTTCGCTCAAATATATGCACGATTTTTCCGATTGTACGCACATTTGGACGATTAAATTGACCGAAAAAATCGCGAAGTGCACGATATGCATTTTAATTCAAACGCCCATTTTCATAATATGCCTGAATAACTTAAACGCGTTGCTTGATTGTGTATCGTTCCATGGTTTGAATTGAGTTAGTTTGAAATTGAGAAATGTCAAATGAAATGCAGAAAAAAACTTGACTTTTAGATGTGGTTCACATTCAACATCGGCCCTTCAAATTTAACCACCCTTTATAACTATAACTAAAATCTTTTTAAAAAGCACTTTAAACTTTTATTTTTATTTTTTTTATTGTGTAACTTTATACAAAATTAAATTATTTATGCACTATCAAAAACAATAAATCTGGAACAAACAACACTGTTGTATCGCACAATTCATTAGGAAAATACCGTAAAGCAGGCGTCAGCCAAAACAATGTAAACTCTATTGCAGGAGTACATTACCCAGCAAATATATTCAATTGAAAAATCTATAAAGTCAGATGAATGAGTAAAAACTTTTCGCCATATTAAACAGAATTTAAAACTTAAGAACCCAAAGTTATAATATGCTCTGGGTTTGAAACTCTTACCATCATGGCAACCGCACAAGACGAACACGCGAGTTTATTTACAAGAATATGTTGTAACGCCAAAAGGTATATTAAAAATATTTCAACTCTCACCTCCAACACTTACACACTATAAGAGACACCTCTACACTCATACACAATGTCATATGCAGAAGCACACACACACACACCCAGGCAGTTATTAAAATTTCTGCACATAACCATAAAGTGCTAATAAAAGATGTTTAAATTAACAAGTTTTCCTTAACTCATACCAAGAATATTACAAATATACAGGATGTACAGAGTTAAAGTCATCGAGCCATCGAGCCAATTATAAAAGTGTCTCGTATTAAAAGTTCTTAATCTAGTTATTTTACTCATTCTATTGGCTCCAAAATGTATTTAAGATTTTTTGTGGTTTTTATACCCTTCACCACAGGTGGAAGGGTATATATAAGTTTGTCATTCCGTTTGTAATTTCTACAATATTGATCTTAGACCCTATAAAGTATATATATTCTGGGTCCTTATGAAGAGCGAAGTTGATTTAACGATGTCCGTCTGTCCGTCTGTGTGTTGAAATGGGTTTTCCGAAGAACCCAGACATGATGAGGACTTGATTGTTTTTTATTTCTGTTACATGTGATCCATTTCTGTTTGCTATTAAAAATCAGACAGATCGGTTAATAAATGGCTGAGATATTAGCAAAAAACCAGGACTACCTCTAATTTTTTCCGTAAAATCCCTTTGTTTAATATGTATGTAGAATTTTACGCATAACAAACACATCCATGTGTTAAAATTCTTTCCTTTCATCTCCACCTTTTATACACAAACAACACACATACAAAGATTTGTCATTTAAATAAAAACTAAACAAATCTCTAACGAACGAAGACTTTTATATATGTACCTCTATAGACGATGATTTTGTGTGAGCTTCAATAGCTCAGTTGGCTAGACGTTATGTCACAAATACTTTTTTTCTCTAAGGCCGCGGGTTCGAATCCCGGTCAATTCACTTTTTGTTGTAAATTTTTTTTTTATTATTTTCTTAAGACTTTTTTTGTTTATTTTTGGTTTATTTTCTAACATTTAATAATTAATTTATATAAAATTTTATATTAATAATTAAATAATCCATAAATAGGCTAAAAACATCAACATTTTTATAAAAACCCTCTGATACAAACAAAATACAAACGTTTTTATACCCTTCACCACAGGTGGAAGGGTCGCGGGTTCGAATCCCGGTCAATTCACTTTTTTTGTACATTTTTTTTTATTTTCTAAGATTTTTTTTTGTTTATTTTTTGTTTTTTTTAACATTTAATAATTAATTTAAATAAAATTTTATATTAATAATTAAATAATCCATAAATAGGCTAAAAACATCAAAATTTTTATAAAAACCATCTGATACAAACAAATACAAACGGTTTTATTTCTATTTTTTTGCTCCGATTTAAAAGAATTTATAAAAAGATTTTTAAACCATTTTATTTCTCATATATTAGGAAAATTTTATATATAATTTCCCTTTGAGTGCAACTATTTTAGGTCATAACTTATAATAATTTATAAAAAAAAAATTATAAACTATTTTCCTTCAAATTTTTAAAATTAAGCTAAAGAAATTAAAAATATTTTTAATAAAAAAGCGAAATAAAATCCCAAATGCAAATTTGCCAGCTAAATCAAACGTTTTTGTAGAAATAAAACACATGCAGTTCTAGTGATTTCTTTTAACGATTTCTTGAAATTCTTTTCTTTCACCTCTTCACCTTTTATACACAAACAACAAACACTATATTAGGGCTGTAATATGACCTATGGATACGTCTTATATAGCAAAAGATCGAAAATCTTTAGTATAACATATTTACTCGGAAATATCGGTTCAGATACAAAAAAGTTATGCCCAAAACATTAACTTTTTTTCTGGAACCATAAATCTTCCCGAGTCCAAGTTTTATCACCAAACTAAATGGTTAATTTCCTCTTAAAGGCGTCCGTATATAAATCTATCCATTCCATATATGTCCATATATAAACTTCAGTTTTTTCCCAACCATGGTGAAGGGTATATAAAATTCGGCATAGCCGAATTTAGCCGCTCTTACTTGTTCAATATAAAAAATACTTTTTCAATTAAAATTACCGCGTTCAAACTTTGAGGTACTTTTATGATTTACTTGGTGCTTGATGGCGCGATGTCTTCAACTCTGTACATCCTGTATATTTGTAGCATCCTTGCTCATACTTGCAAACGAAAAGTTTTTTCAAGTTTTTTTTTTTTATTTTTTTTTTTTAAGGAAGATGAAATTATTTGTTTTTGTTACGCCCTTCCCAATGAAAACAAACAAGGCACACATGGAGTAAATTATGCATTAAAAATTAATGTTTTCTTTTCTTTCTTTTTTAACTCTTTACTTGTAGATAAATAGCGAACGACCGACCGATTAACTAGTACTCGTGAACTTGAAAAAGAGTTCGGTTGAATTAAGTATATGGCCTACGAGTATGAACTTTAGAGGAAAATGTGTTATTATTGCGTTTGGCTGCCGCGTCTAGCTTCGCAGTAGCTCATCCTGTCAGTCCAATTTTCCAAGACTTTGTTGGCTCGAACGATATTAGCTTTGATGGTGTGAATCGTGTCTGGATTATTGTCATAGCATCGGTCTTTAACGAAGCTCCACAAGAAAATGTCCAAAAGGGTAAAACCGCAGCTCCGAGGTGGCCACTGACATAGCCAAGACGGTTGATGACACGATTACTGACTTTTGGGCACAAAAAATGGATCGTTTGATGAGCTATGTGACATGTTGCGCCATATTGCTAAAACCAAAGATTATCCAAGTTCATACCTTACATTTCAGCACATACACGCAGGGAAAAATATGGTTAGGAGCATCAAATATTTTTTGGCTTATGATTGTGCCAACCATAGTCATATTTAATAATAATAAAACCATAATAATATCCCTACAGTTATATTATGATTCAAAAATTACTATATTATGATTCTAAATTAACCTATTATTATGATGAATTCATCATAATATGATCGCATGTAATCATATTATTGTCCCATAACATTATATTATGATTCCTAGTAATATATCATCCTTCTTATTATATTCTGATTATGAATATACATAATATGACCACCTAATATCATATTATAAGACATATTGTAGTAAAAACAAAATGCCTGAATTAATAAAATTTTTGTTTTTATGAAAACAAGACAATATTATCACTGTAAATGTCAAAGTCCTGCTTTATTTAATGTATAATTATTTATTGATTATTACCAGCATTTTATTGTTGCATAGTTATCATATTTTTTTTATAGTCAGAGTTTTTGTTACCACAATATGGTTACAGCCAATCATATTATGAAATAGAAGGTGTCAATCATAAAATATTAATAAAATATATACTATAATAATGATGAAGGCGACCATGTTAATGGTTAGAAAACCAATAACTTGGTTGTAACAACCATACCCGATTGCAACAAGCAAAATATATTAGAAGTGATCATGTCGCAACCATGTTTTTTCTCTCCGTACCCATATGGATGCGGATACATTGGCTTCTCGATCCACAGATGCGGCAGATTTTTTTTGAAACTGTGCCTCGCCAATAAAAAATTATTTGTCTTTCAAATTCGATGTTCTTTAAGGGCCAAACTTAGAAGTCGTAACGAAGTGGCTAGTCGTTTGCCTTCAATTATGTATTCAAATAAGTCTCGTGAGCGAATAATCCGAGATCTTTGTGTAAAATTCTCATCATGCTGTTGAGTGAAATTCCGAGTTGTTGAGATCGATGGCGAGTCGATGTTCTTGGATTAAGTGGCACACTTTCGACCACAGCAGCTACATTATTATCGGAATGCACAGTACAACCACGGGGACCATGCGTGTTGTCCACTAGCAAGTCAGCCTTATGAACTTTTTGAACAAACTTGTGTATAGCACGCGCGGTCGGTGCTTCATCGCGACCAAAACTTTTGTTCAATAAACGTTGACTCTAATTAATTTCTGTTGAAATTTACCCAACTAATAGTAGAAAACTGTACTCTTACTATAAGTTGGGTAAATTTACTCTGTGTGCGTAAGCGACAAAAAGTACACACATTATGCGTAAATTGATGAATACAAAATAGATAAAATTACATTAAAAGTGCCTAAAATTTAAATTAAATTTTAAAATTGAACAGTAAATTTACTAAATTTGTGTGTAAAGAAAAACATGATTTTCCTGTAAATGTACACATATAATTTGTAAAAATCCTAAAAAAAAAAGTGCACATATTTTCTTCTACGATGATGAAAATTAAACAGTCCAAAAAAGTTTGTTTTGTAATAAAACCAACAAATTTATTGTTTAGTAACTCACAATAAAAATAAAAACAATAAATTTATTGTTCAGTAATTCCAAATAATTGATAAATTTAAAAAACTAATAAAGTTTTTTTTTTTTTAATTTTGAAAATATTTTAGATTTTTTTTTTTCAATTTCAATATATCATAATTTTTTGAACATTATAAGTTAGTATATTTACAAACTTTGTGCGTAAAATTTTTATTCAACAAAATAATACTAATTTTAGGCATAATGTGTTTAATTTTAAGTACATAGTGTCTAAAAATACTTCGTGTGTAAGTTCAATATTTAAGAATGTTAAGATTACAGATGGACACGTGAGATATTTTTTCTTGAAAATTAGGAAAACTAACTGGTTTGTTTTTAATTAATTGTTTTTTTTTTTTTTTTTTTGGAATAGAATATTAAAAATAATGCAAATGTTTTCCAACAAAAAAAAATCCTATACAAAATTTTATTATTTTTTAAAAATTTGAAATCTTTTACTTAAAAAAAAGAATATAAAATTTTTTAAATTTATCTGAACTAAGTTGCATGAAAATTTTCCTTAGAAAGAGTTCATCAATTTCTAAAATCAAGTAAATTTTTATTATTACATAGGAAAATATTTACTACTTTTTGTTTTTAATTGTCTGAACTAATTTTTAGAAAACAATTCTTCAAAATTAGGAAGTGGTATACCTTAAAACTGAATATGGAAATGGCTTTCTAAAATTTAATTAATTTTACTACTCACGAACAAAAAATGAACACGCACATAGTGTCTAAAAATACTTCGTGTGTGTATTATTGTATATGAAAGTGTGCGCAAAAAAGTTTTACACATTTGGTATTTATATTTACCGAATTTTCGTAAGCATTTTTTAGAGTGTCCAGATTGGGAAACACAGCCCTCACTTTGGAAATAAGTTGTTCAAGCATTAAGCGACTCATTTTGTTCCGCAGAGATATGTATAATACTGACTGATATTTCGAACAGGAAAAACTATATAACTGTGACAATAACATATGATTTAAAAAGATACCTGTACTCAAAAAAAAAAAAGATATGAACTAAAAATTAATACAAAATTTCCTTCAAAATAATTTACAAAATTTCCTCAATTTAAGTCAAATTTTATTTAAACTTAGAAAAATTTTCTTAAAAAAAATAAAAATTCCTATGTTTGGGTAAAAATGAAAAAGTTTATATACTCAGAAATAGTTCATATCTTTCCTAAGTAATATTTCTTGATTTTAGGAAAAAACAAGTATATTAAATAAAAATTTATCAAATTTAAAAAAAAAACATCTTATCTTTAAGAAATTCGCATACTAATTTCTAATAAAACTAAGTTTAGTTGAAAAAAAATATTAGAACATAATTTACTTCCATTTAGTTAAAAAAATGTGTCTAACATAAAATGGGAAAGTACTTGAACTTAATGTGTGTTCATTTTTTTCTCGCGAGTAGTAAAATGAACTAAATTTTAGAAAGCCATTTCTAAATTCAGTTTTTAGATCTACAACTTTCTAATTTTTAAGAATTGTTTTCTAAACATTAGTTCAGGCAATTAAAAACAAAAAAAATTTTTAAAAATTTATTTGATTTTAGAAATTGATGAAAATTTTCATGCAACTTAGTTCAGATAAATTTTAAAAATTTTAAAAAAATATTTTTGGTGGTACTTTACACTCATTGTGTAGTTATTTTTCCCTGCTTTTAACTAGCTTTTTGCTATACATATTTATCTTTAAATTAATTTGAATTATACCAAACTCATGTATTTAAAATATAAATTTAATTTCTTAAGGAAAAATTAATAAAATATTCTGCAGGATATTCTGCAACGTAATAAATTGTAACAAAGTCAGATCCCTTTCGTAGTTAATTAATGGTTCTCCTTGAGAGAACTACAAAAAGGGACGCCCTAAGTGACACACGGCATCTATGGCTATGGAACACTGGGGGTCCTTTGTCTTCTTAAATTAACTTATTTATGTAAATTGTTGCAAAAATAAAAAATATCACAGCTACATTTCTTGTTATTATTGGAACTTTAATTGACATATACAAATTTTAACTTTTTTTTCTATTATTAAGTGAAAAAAAAACTGTTTTAGTACCTTCGATAATAAAAAGTTTAATAGGCTCAACTTCAATTATAGGAAGGCCATTATGCCGTAATGTATAAAATGTGCCTGCGATATTTTTTATTGTAGTCAGCAAACAAAATTATAACATTAAAACGTATTTTTGAAATTGAGAAAACTGAAACTAATTTATTGTTTTGTTTTTTGGAAAAAATATTGAAAATAAGTTAAACGTTTTTCAACAAAAAGAAAACCTATAGCTAAGGTTATTATGTCTCAAATATTAGAAAACTTTTAATTGAGCAAGAAATAATATTTTATTAAAACTTTTAAAATTTATCTAAACTAAGTTGCATGCGAATTTTCCCTAAAAATAGTTCATCAGTTTTTAAAATTAAATAAATTTTTGTTATTACATAGGTAAAAAATGTAATACCTTTTGTTTTTAATTGCCTGAACTAATTTTTAGAAAACAATTTTTAAAAATTAGAAAGTGGTGGACTTAAAAACCAAATTTAGAAATGGCTTTTTAAAATTTAGTTCATTCTACTACTCGCGAAAAAAGCTGAACATACATTAGATTCAAGTACTTTTTCATTTTAAGTTAGACACATATTTTGAACTAAATGGGAGTAAATTATGTTCTAATTTTTGTTTTTTGAACTAAACTTAGCTTTTTTACATTTTAGTATGCAAATTTCTTAAAACTGATATGTTTTTCTTAAAAATTTATTAATTTTTATTTAACATTCTTTTTTTTATTTTTTTCTAAAATCAAGAAATATTACTTAGAAAAAATATGAACTATTTCTGAGTATATAAACTATTGCGTTTTTACCCAAATATAGGAATTTTTATTAATTTTAAGCAAATTTTTCTAAGTTTTAATAAAATTTTACTTAAATTGAGGCAAATTTTTAAACTATTTTAAAGAAAATTTTGGATTAATTTTTAGTTTATGTCTTTTTTTTTGAGTGTAGCCGTGGTTTGATTGATGGTTTTCCGGGAAAAAATAATGCTTTATTATTATACACGAAATTCACTTTTTTCTATTTTCCTCTCAAATCACGTGGTATCCTGCTATCAATAGCTGTCGAATACAAACATAATGACGCAGGTAGTTCAAATTTTGACCGGAGTCAACTGGGAGATCAATGTTGATAGGAGCAGTGTTGATCTTTAGTAAAAGTCACGAGCTTATTTAAAACTACCGTTGATATAAATTGGGCTTCGGTGGTACCCAGTGCATAGACATACATTAGTTAGAATATTTAGTTGTGTTATTTTAAAAAGTCAAATCTTCTGGTTATATTGTAAGTACTCCTTATAATTAAATATCAGAGCTGGACATTTTCAATTACATTTTGTAGTAACTCACTTGCGTTATTTTTCTATATAACAATAATCTTTTCAGTTTTTTTTTAAGAAAATTTATTATATGTTAACAGTAGTAGTAGTGCTCAATTATTCGCTCGAGTAATTACAAAATGTAATTGAAAACACCCAGGTCTGTTAAATATTATAAGTTGGACCTTATATTGTAAATATACTCTTTAGCATATAGCAACTGATATTTGTTCAATTTGATCATTTGCCAGATAAAACTAATAAAAATGCCCTTTTCTATGAGGGTCACCCTAATACAATTGCATACCATTCTTCACATATGACTAAAGTGTTTACCTCAAAAATCTCATGTATAATTCTCTAAATATTTGCGGTATTCGGCTTGGTTTAATTTTTTATTTTATTTTTTTTTTTTTTTTGCTTTATGTTTTATAAGCTAAAACACCTTTAAAATTTTTCTAGGTTGTTGTTTTTTTTCGCAAACTTTTTTCCTTCTACCGAACGAACATGGAAAATGTTCCATTAATGTGTTTGTTGTAGAAGAAGAAAAAACTCTTATTTGTTTGCCATAAGTACTATGTTTTAAATATTTAAATTATATGTGTTAGACTTTATTTTTTTACCATTTAAGCATATTAAATATAACACATTTTCCAGAATGAAAAACTTTTAGAAAAAAAAAAACAAAAAAAAAAACTTTTAGTGTTGTTGACTTTGTAAAGGATGCAGTGATAGGAAAACATGTATACAAGTATATTATTTGTTATACACACAAAAGTAACTTTAGTTTAATGAAGATTTAAAATTCAAAAATTAAATTTTATACAAATTTAAGAACTAAATAATTTTTAAGCACACAAATTCTCTTTAGGACTTTTACATGGCAAAATAATGAAATCGAAGTTAAACTCCGGACCGGTCTTAAGAAAATTAACAAAATTTTAAGAAATTTAAGAATGATTTGGTCCCAAAGAAATTTAAACTTAATTCAGGCATACACTTTTCTTTAAAACAAGTACTAACAATTTAGTTAAATTTTAGTAAATTTTTTCTTAAAGTAAGTGGAGAAGGCAGGAGCTTTTTCCTGTCTACAAAGCAAAACAAAAACGTATTGCAAGGTTTAATGTTAAGATGTTACCTATTTTCAGTGCGTGAAAATAAAACACCTTTGTGTGTAATTTTTGTTCTAACAAAATTCACTTTTATTACAAGTTTAACTTTTGTTACAAAATTGTATAATTTTTATACACAAGATCACTGGTTCTGTTCTTATTTGTTTAAATGATGCAAGCCAAGTGACTCTTATAGAAAAAATTTTAGAATTGTTTTAGCAGAGAATTAACTGTTTGTCAAAAACTACAATTTCTTTAGTAAAAGCAACTGTTTGTAGCGACCAACGGTCATAACAAAGAACAAAAAATAAATGTTTTCTTTGCATTACAGTAACTAACCATAATGCATGATAGTACAATTGTTGTTGTCAAAAGGAATGCGATTTGACAAACAATTAATACCCGATTGGAAAATTTAAACATTCATGACAAAAACCCTAACATTCACCCCCCCTTGAAAGTTAAGCTTTCAACATTTAATTTTACTGTTCAAGAGGGAGTTTACATAATTTAGTAATAGCTCTTTTAAATACACCTTCATTTGACTTAACGGTTGCAACACGAACTGCACCGTCATTACCTGGATTAACTTCAATAACTCTAGCAAGGGACCATTTGAGGGGGGGAATGTTGTCCTCTTTCAGCAGAACTAAATCATCGACTTCAATGTTGGGTCTTTTAACGGACCACTTTGTTTTTTGTTGCAAGCAGTTCAAGTATTCTTTTCGCCAACGCTCCCAGAAATGTTGTTGTATCCACTCTATTAGTTTGTAGCTTTTCAGAGATGCGGGATTTACGCTGCACAAATTTGGTTCCGGCAAAGCAGTTAACGGGCGACCAATTAAGAAGTGGGCTGGTGTTAAAGGTCTTAAATCGTTTGGGTCGCTTGATAGGGGTGTTAGAGGGCGACTGTTTATTATGGCCTCTGCTTGACAAACTATAGTATTCAATTCATCGTAAGTTAAAGTATAGTTACCAATCGCCCGGCGTAGATAATGCTTAGCTTGTTTAACCCCACTCTCCCATAAGCCACCGAAGTGGGGTGAGCGAGGAGGAATAAATTTCCACGATATTCCATCTTGCTGGCAAGCTTCACGAACAGCTGTGTTATGTTGATCTGATAAAAAGTCGTCTAACAATGCCCTTAATTCTCGGTTAGCGCCAATGAAGTTAGTGGCATTGTCGGAATAAATTGTTGAACATCGGCCTCTTCTTGCAATAAATCTCTTTAATGCAGCAATAAATGATGTTGTTGTTAAATCTGGTACCAATTCCATGTGCACGGCCTTGGTTGAAAAACATATAAAGAGCGATATGTATCCCTTTATCGGCAATCGACCACGAATTTTTTGTGTGATTTGAAATGGTCCACAATAATCGACTCCACAAATTTGGAATGGTGAAGAAGGTTCTACGCGATCAAATGGGAGTGACCCCATTAATTGATTTTCTGTTATTGGGCGATATCTGTAGCATAATACACACGCGTGTATTATTTGTTTGATAACATTTCTACCATTTATTATCCAGAACTGCTCGCGTAAAATGTTGTGAAGCGAAAGTACACCTGCATGAAGGTGCTTTCTGTGATGATATACAATTAATGTTTTTACAAATGGATGATAACTAGGCAACAAAATAGGGTGCTTGGCAGAAAAAGATAATGACGAGTTTTTTAATCGCCCTCCAACACGAATTAAACCGTCATTTAGAAACGGCGATAAATGAATTAATTTTGAATTGGTAATTGGCCTACCATCTTTTAGTTGTTTTACTTCGACAGAAAAACATGATCTTTGCACAACTCTGCAACAGGTTATTAGGACACTGTTCATTTCCGCAACTGTGACGGCTCCGGGATTAATCTTGGAGGTACAACTAAATGTTATAAATCTTTCAACATATACAACCATGCGTAATAGCTTTTCGTAACTATTTATAAATTTGTGGCTTTCTAGCATATCCTTTGATGTAACCTTAACTGCTACTTGCGTTGCTAAAGTGACGGTGGATTCTTGTGAATCAGCTGTGGGTGTGATAAACAGTGGCCATTGCGACTCATCTTCTTGTATAAAGTGTGGCCCTTTAAACCAAAAATCATTGTCTGTGATACCGCTAACAGTAGCACCTCTAGATAGCAGATCTGCAGGGTTTTGTTCAGATGGGACGTGACGCCATTTTATCTGCTCAGAAAGTTTTTGAATCTTGGTTATTCTGTTGGCCACAAATGTAGGACGCCCATGAGCCTCTCCTGCAATCCATGCCAAGGTAATGGTGGAGTCCGACCAACAAATTGTCGTATTCGGTTGTTGAGGAAAGCAATTTCGAACGGATTTCACGAGAATTGCGCATAATAATGCCGCACATAGTTCTAGTCGGGGAAGGGAAATCTCCTTCGCAGGTGCCACTCTAGATTTGGCACATATTAGTGATGATGTCATGCCATTTGATGACTTAGTTACCACGTAAACACATGCTCCATAAGCCTTTTTACTTGCATCTGCAAATGCATGAATATTAGAAAATGAATTAAAAGACACAAACCTGGGAATTTTAATATTGGTTAGGCATGTGAGTTGAGTACGGATATGCCCCCATTCAGAAAAAACATCTTGTGGCACACTTTCATCCCAGTGTAGTTTAAGTCTCCATAGACTTTGTAGTAGAATTTTGGCTCTTACAATAATTGGATTTATTAACCCCAATGGGTCAAAAAAGGCAGCAGTATGAGCTAATATTGTTCGTTTTGTTATTTTGAAGCTTTTTTGCTGCGGTGTGTATGAAAAACTAAAAAAATCTTCTTTCGGTGACCACCTCAATCCAAGCGTTTTGATATAAGGCATGTCGTCCAGCTGTACTAACTCTTCTTTATCTTCTTCGGAAACTCCATCCAAAATAATTTCATTATTTGAAGCAAATTTACGTAGCGGAAAACCACCGCACCCCAATAATTCTACCACTTGGCGTTTTATTTCGATGACTTCATTCACACTATTTCCCCCTGTCATTAAGTTATCTACGTAAAAATCATTTAAAGTGACCTTAGCACCAATTGGGTATATGTCAGAGTGATCATGAGCAAGTTCTTGTAAACATTTTACGGCCAAGTAAGGGGCACAGCCGGTACCATATGTTAACGTTTGTAGTTTGTATGTAACGAGTGGTGATGATTGTTCGTTTCGCCATAAAATGCACTGCCATCGTGTATCTTCATCGTGTACTAACACTTGCCGGTACATTTTTGCTATATCTGCCACAAGCACATATTTGTGATATCTAAACCGATTAAGCATACAAAATATATCATCTTGTAGTGTTGGCCCTACGCATAAGACATCATTTAGCGACTTCCCAGACGTTGTGCGACAAGACGCGTCAAACACGACTCTCAGACGAGTTGTAGAACTATCGGGTTTTATAACGCAATGGTGCGGTATGAAATAACCGGGTTTCTGGTCGGGTGTTGCTGGAGCCATGTGATTTAAGTCTAAATATTCTCCCATAAACTTACTATACTCTTTATATATATTAACATCACGCGAAAATTTTGATTCTAAGTATGAAAATCTCCGAATAGCAGTTTCAAATGACTGCCCTAGTGCAGCTGGATTAGACTTGAAGGGCAACCGTACAATAAATTTATTTGTTTTTGTACACCTTTTTGTGGTTTCATAAAAATATTTTTCACAATGCAATTCTTCAGCAGAAAGCTTTTCTTTAGCACTCATGGAACAATCTTCTAATAGCCAAAATTTTTCTAGCAAACTGTCTAAGAGTGGTTCACTAGAAATTGCAGCAAACGATTTGTATTTTAGTTTTTTCTTACCACAGACTAAACCACTACGATCAGCTGATGCATTTTGTAAACAAATGTCTTTATTGTGTGACGTCATATCACCATAACATGGTATATATGTTGATGCCGAATGAATGTTAACAGATGAGCTTTGAGGCGAATTTGATGATGCTGTTATATGTGATGTTGGTTGTTGTGTATTAGTTGTTAACTCAAAAGCTTTTACTTGAGTTGATTCCAATGGCGACACAGTAGTTAAAATATGAGTCTTTACAGATGACCGTTGAAGCAAGGGCGAGGTTAAAGCAATCGTGCTGACATTTGATGGCATTAAATCATGAGCTTTTACTGGTGATGTCAAAAAAGACACAGATGGTTGCGGCGAATTAGAAGTAACAGCTGAACCTGTCACCACCCATCCAAGTTTAGTTTTAATAAAATATGGTTGATTTTCTATTCGTATTCTACCAACCATTAACAAATCCCAAAAGAAATCAGCTCCAATAAGAAGGTCAACTGGACCTGGAGTGTGGAAATTAGCATCAGCTAATTTAATGTTTGCTGGAAACTGCCAATTCGATGTATCGATTTGTTGTTGTGGATGGCATGATGTTATGCAAGGAATAACAACGACGTCAATTGGTGCTGTAAAAGCAGTTGTGACTGATTTTACTATGATCGAGCACGAATAATTTGCTGAAACTGTATTGTTTCCAAGCCCAGAAATTTCGGTGTTGATTTTTTGATTAGATGGTTTTAAAAATTGGGCCATGCGTTTTGTGACAAAGTTTAGCTGTGAACCTGAATCCAATAATGCACGTCCAACAATTGAAACCCCTTTTTTATTACACAATTCTACCAATGCTGTAGCTAGTATAACCAGACTTTTCTCTTTCACCACATGTAACGTTGCAGCTTTAGTTTTTTCGACATTTATAGGTTGATTTTGTTTATCGTTGTTAGAAGGGGCGAAACGGCTGGTGGTTGTAGACTTAGTTTGGTCGGATGACAGTGTCGTTGTTTTTTCTCTATGCAGAAGCGTGTTGTGAGCAGCATTACAATGACGGCAGCGATTTTGTGATGGACACGATGATGCAATATGATTAAGTCCTAAACAATTTAGGCAAAGTTTATGACGTTTGACTATCGCGAAGCGATCTAGAACATTCATTTCGATGAATTTTGTGCAGCGATATGCACCGTGATTGGTAGGTGAATTGCAAATGATACAATTTGGTTGATGGTATGATACAACAAGGGATGATGACGATGGTTTTTTGTAAACTGATGAACGATTTAATGGTTGGTGGTTATTCGATTGTGGTGAATGGTTATTATTGATGATATTCAATGCTTTACAACGCCTTTCCAAAAAGGCAGACAAATCTTCCCATGTTGGGACTTTCAACGTTGTTGATGAGGTTGCGACCAATTTTGTGGATGATTCCTCCTCCCATTTTGCTTGTAAGTTGGCATCCAATTTTGATACAACCATATGTAAAATGATGCCGTCTGCAATTTGGGATTTGGATGCAATTGTTTCTAGTGCACGAATGGTTGCCGTTATGCTATCGATAAATTCGCGAAGAGTCGATACGTGAGGCTGTTTCATTTTTTGAATTCCAAACAAGTGCTGCATATGCGATTGAAAAATTTCAAATTTGTTGTCATATCTAGCAATGAGGATTGCTAATGCCCTTTCGTAATTTTCGGCAGTGACCTCAATCGATTCTACCAGTTTTGTAACAGGGTCTACTAAACATGAACGCAAATACTGAAATTTTGAAATAGCGTTTAAGTCTGTATTATTATGTACTAGGGAACAAAATAAATTATAAAACTCAAGCCATTTTCTGGGATTTCCATTAAACGTCGTCAATTTCAGGGAGGGCAAATTTATTCTTGTTGAAGACATTGAATTTTGGACCATGCGAGTACTGGATAGCAACGTTTCAGAGTTATTGGTATTTGTTCGCAGAGCAGCCATATTTTCTAATATGTGCGATTTGACAGAAAAATACGCCTCCTCAAAGTCACTACGATGATTTTGATTAAACTGCGATTCATCTAACGTTTCCAGCTGCAACTGTAATTTTTCAAAGAAATCCCACTGGCGCTCCAACAGAGTTAGCTTTACTTCTAGTTGATGAAGAGTCATTAAATTCATTTGCGAGAGATTATTTTTATCAGATAACAATCGCGTCATTATTTGTTCGCGTTGTAATTCTCTTACACGTATACTACCCGCACTATTGGCCATCAAAGGAGTATATGGTCCCTCATCAAACTGTTTCGATAGGTTTTCTTGCGACATAGTTTACTGACTTGGCTAGCAATTTACCGATTATTTTGGTTACTGAGATCCGGTTCGAAGGACCGTGGAGAAGGCAGGAGCTTTTTCCTGTCTACAAAGCAAAACAAAAACGTATTGCAAGGTTTAATGTTAAGATGTTACCTATTTTCAGTGCGTGAAAATAAAACACCTTTGTGTGTAATTTTTGTTCTAACAAAATTCACTTTTATTACAAGTTTAACTTTTGTTACAAAATTGTATAATTTTTATACACAAGATCACTGGTTCTGTTCTTATTTGTTTAAATGATGCAAGCCAAGTGACTCTTATAGAAAAAATTTTAGAATTGTTTTAGCAGAGAATTAACTGTTTGTCAAAAACTACAATTTCTTTAGTAAAAGCAACTGTTTGTAGCGACCAACGGTCATAACAAAGAACAAAAAATAAATGTTTTCTTTGCATTACAGTAACTAACCATAATGCATGATAGTACAATTGTTGTTGTCAAAAGGAATGCGATTTGACAAACAATTAATACCCGATTGGAAAATTTAAACATTCATGACAAAAACCCTAACAGTAAGTAAATTCCGTCTTAATTTATTTTTGGATTTTACTAAAATTTAGTACATTTTTTACTTAAATTTAGTATAAATTTGCTCTTAAATTTAGTATATAATTTTAGTTTAAAAATTCTTAAAGGTTTTTGAAATGTTAACTAAGTTTTATTAAGATCTGACAGTTTTCCTTACACTCAAAAAAAAAATGAGCTAGAATTTAGAAAACTTAACTTATTTAGAGGAAAAATTTAAATGAAAACGGCGGCAAAGACAATATTTACCAATATTTAATAAAATTTTCCTTGAAATTAAGAAACAAATTTTACTTAAAATTTGGTCAGAATTTCTAAGTTATAGAAAAATTTTACTAATTATTTTAGTTTTCTTCGATCTTCTCTATTAATATAATATTCCTTATTGAGCCAAAGATCCTTTATTTATAAAAAATTTAATTATAAATCTTTATTTATCCCAATATTTTAAGATTTATATTTAAATTTTTTATAAATAAAGGATCTTTGGCTCAATAAGGAATATTAGAAAAATTTTACTATTGAGCACTAAATTTTTTATTAGAAAACTATAAAATTGTCTCCTAATTAGTTCATATATCATCTAAAATTGTACTGTTAGTTAGTAGATATTTGCTTGGTTTAAAAAAAAAATGTATTTTATTTAAGTTCATTAGATAATTTTTTTTACTAAAAAATAGGACTTAACTCCCTAAAAATAAGAAAATATTTTCTAACATCAAGTTAAATGGCACTTCTTTTAAGTGCAAATCAGCCTTATCTTGCTTCTATTGTAAAGGTAATATATTTTACCATATATTTTAAAGTACTTTACACTCATTGAGTAAGTATTTTCCCACTTTCAGAGGACTTCAGCTTTGTGACGACACTGCTCTTAACAAGCTTTTTTGAATTATACTAAATTCATGTATTTAAAATATAAATTTAATTTTATTTTTAAAAGGCAAACAAATTAAAAAAATTTACTGCAGGATATCCTGAAACGCAATAAATTGTGACAAATTCAGACCCTTTTCGTAGTTAATAAACGGTTCTGCTTGAGAGAACTACAAAAAGGGACGCCCTACGTAACACACGGCATCTATGGCTAAGAAAGACTGGGGGTCCTTTGTCTTCTTAAATTAACTAATTTAAGGAAATCGTTGAAAAAATACATTTCTTGTTATTATTGGAATATGGAAAAGTGTCATGTTAGTTTTATGACATTTTTAGCTTAAACTCTATATACAAATTTTATCTTTTTTATTATTAAGTGTAAAAAATAAATAATTCGATAAATATAAAGTTTTATAAGCGGTATGTCAATTATAGGAAAGCCATTATGACGTAATGTATAAAATGTGCCTGCGATATTTTATATTGTAGTCAGCAAACAAATTTTTTACGTAAAAGCGCAAATTCGAATTTTTTTACCCTTTGTTAACAAAATTTTGAAATATATTTTAAGCTACTTTAAGTTCAATATTTAAGACTGTTAAGATTAGAGATGGACACGTGAGATATTTTTTCTTAAAAATTAGGAAAACTAACTGGTTTGTTTTTAATTAATTGTTTTTTTTTTTTTTTTTTTGGAATAGAATATTAAAAATAATACAAATGTTTTCCAACAAAAAAAAATCCTAAACCAAATTTTATTATTTTTTAAAAATTTGAAATCTTTTACTTAAAAAAAAAGAATATAAAATTTTTTAAATTTATCTGAACTAAGTTGCATGAAAATTTTCCTTAGAAAGAGTTCATCAATTTCTAAAATCAAGTAAATTTTTATTATAACATAGAAAAATATTTATTACTTTTTGTTTTTAATTGTCTGAACTAATTTTTAGAAAACAATTCTTCAAAATTAGGAAGTGGTATACCTTAAAACTGAATATGGAAATGGCTTTCTAAAATTTAATTAAATTTACTACTCGCGAACAAAAAATGAACACGCATTAAGTTCAAAAACTTTTTTCGATTTAAGTTAGACACATTTTTTTAACTAAATGGGAGTAAATTATTTCCTAATTTTTTTTTTTAACTAAACTTAATTGTATTACATTTGTGTATGCAATTTTCTTAAAACTAAGATGTTTTTTCTTAAAATTAATAAATTTTGATTTAATTGACTTTTTTTTCCTAAAATCCAGAAATATTACTTAGGAAAAATATGAAATATTTCTGAGTATATAAACTATTTCGTTTTTCCTCAATCTTAGGAATTCTTTTAAGAAAATTTTTCTAAGTTTTAATAAAATTTAACTTAAATTGAGGACAATTTATAAACTATTTTGAAGGAAATTTTTGATTACATTTTAGTTTATGTCTTTTTTTGAGTGTAGAATTTATTTTGTATCTGTTTATTTTCCTTTAAGTCCAGTTATTACACAGAGCTTCGAAACTTGAATTCTATTTTGAATAAATTTCCTAAAAATCGAATACGATTACCTTTTTAATCAAATGAATTCTCTTTTAAACATTCTGAGAGAATTCATTTTTTGGAATTCATTTGATTGAATTCACGTCTAAGGATTGCAATCAATTTTTTCCGTCATTGAATTCAATGATTAGGCAGGCATTCATTCGATTTCTTACTCATTCGATTTACAATAAGGGAATTCAATCAACAATTCGTTTTTGTTTTTAAGTGATTGAGCAACTTGGGAATGACATTGGATTTAAAAATGAAATGGAAAATTAACAATTATATTATTTTATTACAGTAAATTTAACAGCAAAAAGCAATTATTGAGTTCACAGTTAAAAATCAAAAACAAATCCCCAAAAGTTAAAAAATCACCAAAATTAGAAATAATTCAAAATTCAAAAAATTAAAAATTAAAAATTGAAAAAAAAATTAAAATTGCAAAAAAAAAATCGTTCAAATTATAAAAATTTTAAAAATCGGTAAAAATAAAAAAATCTTATTCGAAAAAAGCAAAAATTGGCAAAAAAAAAAAAAAAAGAATATTGAAAAAAGCCTCAGTTAAAAATATGGCAAAATCGAAAAATCGCCAAAATTTGAAAAACCGTTCAAATTAAAAAATCGTTAAGAACAAAAAAAAACGCCTAAATCGAAAAAAGCTAAAATTGGAAAAAAATATATATTTTATTAAAAAAGCATCAAATAGAACATCTATAAAATTTTTAAAAAATCTCAAAAATTAAAAAAATCTGCAGTTGAAAAAAAAAATAAATTGCTTAAATTAAAAAAAATTAAAACAAAAAAAATTGTCAAAATCTAAAAAAAAGAAATTAAGACTGAATATCGCCAAATATATCCTTCTCTCTCTCTCTCTGCAATGAGTAGTTCTGAAAATAAACGCTATCAAAAAATCTATAGCCAAGTAACTCGAAACTTGAGGCCTCTAGTGCAAAATTTTTTTCTTTAGCGCTTTTAGTTTTAGAGATATAGACGATTAAAATTGTATCTAAACGATTCAATTCGTAAAAAAAAAATGGTTTTTGGGGATGTTTTTAATTTCAACTTTTTTATACTAGCGATTTTTAAATTCTAATATTTTTTTCGGTATTGGCGATTTGATCGTGTTTTCGAATTTTTTTTGTTATCAAATTATATCAATTCAAAAAAAATATTTTGGCTTTTTTTAATTTAAGTAATTTTTTCGAATTTGCAAGTTTTTTAGTTTTAGCGATTTTTTTTTTTAATTTTACCGATTTTACCACATTTGGGGAGTTTATTTTTATATTTTGTCGTTTTTTTTCAATTTGAGCAGTTTTTGTTTTTGGGAGAGGGTGGGAAAAAGGGTGTAAATTTTTAAAGTTGGCGGTTTTTTTTTAAATTTTAGCATTTTTCTCGATATTGGTGATTTTTGTTTTTGTAATTTTTAATTTTTGTTTTAATTTTTTTTATTTGTAAAAAAATTTTCAATTTCCTTTAGTAAAAACTAATATCGAAATTATTATTTTTTAAAAAAATTTAAAAACCGACGAAAGAAAGTCGAATAAATTCCCAAATTTTATAAATCGATTCAGTATATATTAAATTTTTCAATTTGACCTAAATGTTCGAATTTTTTTTTGTTATCGAATTATAGCAATTAAAAAAATTTTGTTAGCTTTTTTTAAATTCAAGTGATTTTTCCAACTTGGCGAGTTTTACAATTTTGGCGATTTTTTTTTAAATTTAAACGATTTTTAAAATTTTTGCGATTTTGTTTTAATTTTGGCGATTTTTTTAATTTTTTTAATATTTGTGATTAGGGAGAGGGTGGGGGTAAGGGTGTAAATGTTTGGCCGTTTTTTTTTTTTTTTAATTTAGCAATTTTTTTGATTTTGGTGATTTTTCTTTTTTTTTGTGATTTTGGATTTTTGTTTAAATTTTGGTTTTCTTTTATTTGTATTAAAAAAAATCTTCAATTTCCTTTAATAAAAACTTATATCGAAATTATAATTTATTATAATTATTAAAATCGAAGCAAGAAAGTCGAATGAATTGCAAAATATTAGCAATCGATTAAGTTAATATAAATTTTTTTAATTTGAGCATTTATTCGATTTTTTTTCTAACGAATTACAGCAATTTAAACAAAAATATTTTTTCTTTTTTAAAATTCAAGTGATTTGTCCAACTTGGCGAGTTTTACTATTTTAGCGATTTTTTTTAATTTTAGCGATTTTTTTTCAATATATGCAAATTTTTTTGTTTTTTGGTATGAATCTAGTTTTGGCGATTTTTTATATTCTTTCAATATTGGTGATTTTTGTTTTTGTAATTTTTGATTTTTTTTTTTTAATTTTGTGTTTATTTAATTTGTAAAAAATCTTCAATTTCTTTTAATAAAAACTAATATCGAATTTATTATTTTTTATAAATTTTAGAATCAAAAGAAGAAAGACGAATTTCATTCCCGAATTACTTAATCGAAAGAAATAGAATCGATTGAATCCCCAAATTTTATAAGACGATTCAGTAAATATAAAATTTTTCAATTTGAGCATTTATTTGAATTTTTTATCGAATTATAGCAATTAAAAGAAAACTATTTTGGCTTTCTTCAAATTCAAGTGATTTTTATAACTTGGCGAGTTTTACAATTTTAGCGATTTTTTTTAATTTAAACGATTTTTTCAATTTTTGCGAATTTTTTTAATTTTTGTGATATTTTTCAATTTAGCATTTTTTTGGTGTGAATCTAATTGGCGATTTTTTAAATTTTTTTCATATTCTTGAATTTTGTTTTCGAAATTTTTGATTTTTTTTTTCTTGTATTTGTAAAAAAATCTTCAATTTCCTTTAACAAAACTAATATTGAAGTTATTATTTTGTATAAATTTTAACATCGAAGCAAGAAAGTCGAATGTCAGTCCCAAATTACATAAACGAATTTGAGCATTTATTCAATTATTTTGTCTTTTTTTTAAATTCAAGTGATTTTTTCCCATCTTGGCGAGTTTTACAATTTAAGCGATTTTTTTTTAATTTTAACGATTTTTTCAATTTTTGCGATTTTTTTATTTTGGCGATTTTTTTTTTTTAACTTGGCGAGTTTCACAATTTTAGCGATTCTTTTTTTTAATTTTAACGATTTTTCCAATTATTGCAATTTCTTTAATTTTGGCGATTTTATCAATTTTAGCAATTTGTTCCAATTTTAGCAATTTTTTTCGAGGGGGCTGAATCTTTAATTTAAGCTATTTTTTCGATTTTGTTTTTTTTTATTTTGGTTTTCTCGAATCTGCAAATAAATCTTCAATTTCCCATAATTAAATTCAATATAGTAGTTATTAATTTTATAAATTTTAAAATCGAAGGAAGGAAGTTGAAAATCATTCGAAAATGTCTCAATCCAATGAAACAAAATCGAATGAACAATAAATCTAGTGAGTTCCCAAATTTTATAAATCGTTTGAGTAAATATCAATGGAATACTCAGTTATTGAGTTCAGTGATTAAACAAATCGAATGAATAAAACCGAATGCAGGGTTTAAAAAATGTAACTGTTCTTAAATAATTTAATCATTCCCAATCTCAAAATTATAGTTTGAGAATTTAATCAAACCATAGTCAACCAAAATTGAATAAAGGATTTAATTATTTGAAAGCTAGAGGGGTAATAGTATTAAATTCATTATAAAATTATTGATTTCATTAAAACTTTGTAAAAAAAAAAAATCTTGTCCTATTAAATTTTGTATATTTTAGCACATTTTTTTTCTTGTGCTTAACCAAACAGCAACATGTAACTTACAACAAGAAAAATACAAACAAAAAGGACATAAGGTAAGTTATATATTAGTAGTTTTACTATGGACAAACATAATTTAGCTTAAAATGTTATTTATTAAGTATAATCTACAAAAATAATACTCCTGAAATACAGTAGGTGGATCTACATATAGTACACAAAGAATTAAGAAAGTATTGTGGGTTATAGCGAATCATGAGATACCCCTGTCACCTGTAAGGATTATAATTATATAGAACGGAGCACTTGAAAATTGCAAAACTTGTGAAAATATTGGAAAACCAATTTATTTAAAAAAATTTAAAAACAAAATAAGAAAAGACTAAATAATATTAATTTCAAATACAATAAAAATAGTCAAAATTCGTGATCACTGATAAATTTGTCCAAAATATGGTTTGTGTACAAAAAAATAACTAATTTATTTTTTTAGCTTAAGGTTTGTTTTTTTATAAAAATATTGTTTATTTTCCAATATTTTTATAAGAAATCTTAAGCTCAAAAAATATATTAGTTATTAAAAAAAAATAAATAAAAGATAATAATTATAAACAAAAAATAAAACTTAAATTAACTTTTAAAAATAAATGCGTATCATGTTAAGTATGTTTTATTTAATCTAACAATCGGTTTATACTATTTATTTATTTATTTAATTTATTAAACATATAATTACAAATTATATTTTTAATACCCTAACCGAGCACAAGCAACGAAGGCTTTCAGCTCGTTGTAGCGAAAACAGACCAGAGCCTCTGGTGGGAATCGAACCCACGACCCCCGCACTGATAAGCCAGCACGCTACCAACTAGCCTACCGGGGCGATCGGATTATATTAAAAATCATTTGTTTTTTCTAATATGTTTTTAAATCTTTCACAAGTAGTGGTTTTACCAGACGAGTACGACCTAAGGCAAATGTCCTCATATAAATGGATAAACTTAATTAATAAACTGCCCGAGTATCCACAATATTGTATCTATATCGATGGTGGTGGTGATGATGTTGGTGGCAATGATGTTAATATAAAATACAAAATGAACAACAAAGTATAAAATACTAAAGTGCTGATACTAAAGTGTTACAACATCGATGAGAATATACGATTATAGATGCTAGAATATTTTTTTTTTCTTTTTGCCTGTTAGTTCTTTTTTTTTATATGTTTATTTTGGGGGTAACATCAATATGCAAGTGGCATCTGCAGGCCATGTAACTACATACAATTTTCATGGTACGTAGTTACACATCCATAGAGTAAATAGAATGAATGTGTTTTGTTGGCCTAATTGAGAATTTCATTATGGATAAAGTTTAACACACACATACACACACAACTCTCTAACAGACACAAACAAAAAACAAAGGATAAACAAACAAATTTTACAACCAAAAAGGGTTTCATGAAAATATGGGAGCAAAAAAAAAACAAACTCAATATTGCTATGATACTCTAATAAAAACAAAAACTACACCATTTTCAAAGTTAAACCAAGGACTTTATTAAACTACTATAGGATGGACAAAATGCAAAATCAAAATCTAATAAAAAGCACATTTCAGAAGCTTCACAGTCAAAAAAAAATGCACTAACTAAAAATTAAAGCAAAATTTCCTTTAAAATTGTGTAAAAATGTTCCTGAATTTAAGTCGAATTTTATTAAAACTTAGGAATAATTTGTTAAAATGATTAAAAATTCCTGTGTTTGAATAAAAATATTATATATAATTAGAAATAGTTCATATCTTTTCTAAGTAATATTTCTTAGTTTTAGGACAAAAACAAGTCAAGCAAATAAAAATTTATCAATTTTTAAGAAAGACATCTTAGTTTTTAGAAATATACTACAATACAATAAAATTAAGTTTAGTTCAAAAAAAAAAAATTTAGAACATAATTTACTCCCATTTAGTTCAAAAAATGTGTCTAACTTAAATCGAGAGAGTACTTGAACTAAATGTGTGTTCAGTTTTTTTCGCGAGTAGTAAAATTAACTAAATTTTAGAAAGCCATTTCTAAATTCAGTTTTTAAGTCCACCACTCTCTAATTTTTAAGAATTTTTTTCTAAAAACTAGTTCAGGCAATAAAAACCAAAAAGTAATTAATTATTTCCTTTGTAATAATAGAAATTTATTTGATTTTAGAAACTGCTGAAAATTTTCATGAAACTTAGTTCAGATAAATTTTAATAGTTTTAATAGAATTTTTTTTTTAAGTAAAAGTTTTCTATTTTTTGAGAAATAATGAATTTTTTTTCTTGGGAAGCGTTTAACTTATTTTCAATATTTTTTTCTAAATTAAACAATAAATTATAAACAAAGTTAATTTTGCTTATTTTAAAGGAAATATATTATTAAAGAAAATAAATTAAAGTACACTTAAAAAAAAGACATGAACTGAAAATTAAACCAAAATTTCCTTTAAGATAGTTTTAAAATTTTCCTCAATTTAAGTCATATTTGATTAAAATTTAGAAATATTTTCTTAAAAAGAATAAAATTATAATAGTTTATATACTAAGAAATAGTTCATATCTTAAAAAAAAAATAGAAAATAATTCACTCCCATTTAGTTCAAAAAATGTGTCTAACTTAAAATGAAAAAGTGCTTGAACTTAATGTGTGTTAATTTTTTCTTGCGAGTAGAAAAATTGACTAAATTTTAATGGCTTTCCTATAATTGACGTTTCGCCTATTAAACTTTATATTTATCGAAGGCACTAAAACTATTTTTTTTTTTTTCACTTAATAATAAAAAAAGTTAAATTTTTTTTAAAAAGGCGGTGTTCTCTCAGATTCTTGATAATTTTTTTAGTTTTCTTCGATCTTCTTGATTTGTGTAATATTTCTCATCGAGCTTAAGTTAAAATTTGTAGTATATATCAATTAAAGTTAAGCTAAAAATCCCATAAAATAAACTTATGACATTTTTCCATTTTCCAATAATAATAAGAAATGTAACTGTGATATTTTGTATTTTTGCAACAATTTTTTTGTAATAGTTAATTTAAGAAGACAAAGGATCCCCAGTGCTCCTTAGCCACAGATGTCGTGTGTCACTTAGGACGTCTCTTTTTATAGTTCTCTCAAGGAGAACCATTAATTAACTACGAAAAGGATCTGACTTTGTCACAATTTTTTACGTTTCAGGATATTCTGCAGTACATTTTTTTTAAATTATTTACCTTTTTGCTAATAAAATTTAATTTATATTTAAAATACATGAGTTTAGTATAATTCAATTTAATTTAAAGGCAAAAATGTATAGCAAAAAGCTTGTTAAGAGCAGTGTCCTCACAAAGCAAAAGTCCTCCGAAAGTGGGAAAATACTTACACGATGAGTGTAAAGTACTTTAAAATATATGGTTAAATATATTACCTTCACCACAGAAACAGCTTATTATTTATTCAAAAAATTTTATCAAATTTAAGGATAATTAACACTTAAAAGAAGTGCTATTTAACTTGATGTTAGGAAATATTTTCCAAGTTTTTGGGAGTTAAGTCCTAGATTTTAGTAATAAAAAATTATCTAATGAACTTTAATAAAATAAAATGTGTCTTAAAACCAAGAAAACATTTCCTAACTATCAGTAAAATTTAAAATGATATATGAACTAATTAGGAGGACATTTTATTTTTTTCGAATAAAAATTTTATTCTTAAAAAATAATATTTTATTTTAATTTATCTGAACTAAGTTGCATGAAAATTTTCCCTAGAAATAGTTATCAGTTTCTAAAATCAAATAAATTTTTTTTATAGAAAAAATTTACTACTTTTTATTTTTAATTGCCTGAACTAATTTTTTAGAAAACAATTCTTAAAAATTTGAAAGTGATAGACTTAAAAACAGAATTTAAAATTAGCTATCTAAAATTTACTTAATTTTACTACTCGCGAGAAAAAAAAAATAAACATACGTTAAGTTCACGAACTTTCTCAATTTAAGTAAGACACATTTTTTGAACTAAATTGGAGTTAATTATTTTCTAAATATTTTGTTTTTGAACTAAACTTAGTTTTATTTTATTTTAGTATGCAAATTTTTTAAAATTAAGATGTTTTTCTTAAAAATTGATAATTGAATTAAATTGATAAAATTGAAACAATAAATATTACTTAGGAAAGATATGAACTATTTCTGAGCATATAAACTATTTCGTTTTTACCCAAACATAGGAACTTTTGTTCATTTAAAAAAAATTTTTCTGTTTTATTAAAATTTTACTTAAATTAAGGAAAATTTTTAAACTATTTTAAAGGAAATTTCGGACTAATTTTTAGTTCATGTTTTTTTTTTTTTTGAGTGCAGTAGAAAAATTTTTCTACAATTGACCAAAATTTAAGTAAAATTTGTTTGTCGTTTAGATTTAACTCCATATCTTTCGCCCTATTTAATCCCTTCCTGAATTTAGATCACTTTCCTAAAATTTACACAAATTAAACTCGATGTAGGGTATCATATAGTCGGCCTGCCCGACTTTAAATTTTTAGTTTTTTTGTTTTTGCTGAAATTAGAAATATGTTCAGCCTAATACTAACTTTCATAAATTTGAATAGCAAAAAAAGCTTTCTGAATTTTAATGTAGGAAAGAAATTATAAAATTTATATATCTGTAGGAAATGGTGTACTTAGAATATTTGATAATATATCGTTTGTATCGGTGTGGACAAAGTATAAACCCCTGTTTAAATATTTGGGTGTAACAAATTTTATTAGCAATTGACTTTTGGCCAAATTCTACATAAACCAAATAAGGAAACTAAGGATTTACACACTCATTTACACCCAAAGAATATTTTTATTTTATTTTTTTTGCTAGTGTAGGAAATTTACTCAAGTTAAAAGATTGTGATTTAAAGGAAATTAAATATTTTTTTAATATTCTCAGATTTATTTTTTTTTTTGCAAACTTTTTTTTTTCTTTTAAATTATTAAAAACTTTCACTTTTTACACCTGAGTCATTTTGCTGAGTGAGTTGTTGACTAATTGTTATTTTATAGTTTAGTGTGTGTGTGTGTGTAGGTGTACGTGTATAGTTTGTGTAAAATAAAGTTTTCATGGTATTGTTTTGATACCACATACTGTGAACAATTACTAACAACATGAAACTTTTTAATATACGAAAGTATAAGTTTCTGTTGTTTTGTTTTTTTTGTTTTTGTTTTTAAACATTTTTATTTGCTAAATTTTATTATGACACAGTAGTTTGAAGATTGAGTGTCTTAATATCGAATCCATTTCAAAATGATTGATTAAATTAAAAAGCAACTGGTTTATTGAGAAAAATGTATGAACTAATATTAAGTTACACCTTGTAAAGTAAAATATATAAGATTTTCTTTAAAATTAATAAAAATGTTTTAAAATAATGCAAATTGATTTGATTTTAGTTCATAAAAAATTTTTATTTACTTAAAAATAGTGAGGAATTTTCCTAAATTTTTTTTTTTCTTGTTAATGGGTTAATGTTTTTTTTTAAACATTAAGAAAATTTAAATGTTAAGAATTTATAAACTAAAAAATAACTAAAATTTAAAATTGTATGAAAAGACAAATTCTAATAATCGAACTTCTTTAAATTTAGTTCAAACATTTTAATTTATTTGTTAACTTCATAAATTTTGAGAAAATATTTTCTTTAGCATTTCTAAAAAGGTTTAGAATATTTTCACACCCAAAAAAAAATCATGAACTAGAATTTAGAAAACTAAACTTATTTGAAGGAAAAATTTAAATGAAAACGGCTCCTAAGACACTTTTTAGCAATATTTAATTAAATTTTCCTTGAAATTAAGCAACAAATTGTACTTAAATTTTGCTAAAAATTTCTAAATTATAGAAAAATTTTACTATTAGGAACTAAATTTTTATAAGAAAACAGTGAAATTTCCTCCTAATTAGTTCATACATCATCTAAAGCTTTACTGTTAGTTAGAACATGTTTCCTTGGTTTTAAGAAAAATTTTATTTTATTTAAATTCATAAGATAATTTTTTTTTACTAAAAACTAGGACTTTACTCCCTAAAAAAAAAAAAAAAATATTTTTTAACATCATGTTAGTGAAAATTATCCTTAAATTTGATAAAAATTTTCTAACCAAATATTTTAAAGAACTTTACAATCATTGTGTAAGTATTTTGCCACCTTCGGAGGACTTCCGCTTGGTGAGGACACTGCTTTTACCAAGCTTTTTACTACACATTATTGACTTTAAATTAAATTGAATTATACTAAACTCATGTATTTAAAATATAAATTAAACTCATTAGCAAAAAGGGGAAAAAATTTAAAAAATGTACTGCATCTATGGCTAAGAAACACTGGGGGTCCCTTGTCTTCTTAAATTAACATATTTAAAGAAAATGTTCCAAAAATATAAAATATCGCATTTGCATTTCTTGTTATTATTAGAAAATGGCATTTTTAGCTTGAACTTTAATTTTAAAATTTTTTAATACAAAGTGAAAAAAACTTGCCTTCGATAAATATAAAGTTTAATAAGCGCAACGTCAATTTTTATGCGATATTTTGTATTGCAGTCAACAAACAAAATTATTACATAAAATCGTAAATTTTAAATTTTTTACCTTTTGCAACAAAATTTTAAGTTCAATAATTAAGACTTTTAAGATAAGATATGGGCATGTGAGCAATTTTTGACTCATACTAACGCACGATCACGAACCGAAAATTACAATTATGGATACTTTATTTTGCTTCCTTTAACAATATCTTTTTTTTAAATTAGAAAAATAACTAGTTTTAAATTTATTGTTTTTTTTTTGGAAAAAATATTAAAAATAAGAACCTTTTTCCAACAAAAACCAAAATTTTTTCTCAATTTAAGAAAATTTTACTCAAGGTTATTTTAATTTATCTGAAGAAATTTAAGGAAAAACGACCTATTATCTCTCAAAAATTAGAAAACTCAATTGAAAAAAAAAATATTTTATTAAAATTTTTAAAATTTATCTGAACTAAGTTGCATGAAAATTTTTCCCAGAAATAGTTCATCTGTTTCTTAAATTACATAAATTTTTTTTATTACCTAAGAAAAATTTATTACTTTTTGTTTTTAATTTTCTGAACTAATTTTTAGAAAACAATTTTTATGAATTAGAAAGTGGTAGAAATTAAAACTGAATTTAGAAATTGCTTTCTAAAGTTTAGTTAAGTTTACTACTCGCGAAAAAAATGAACACACATTGAGTTCAAGTACTTTCTCCTTTTAAGTTGAACACATTTTTTGAACTAAATGAAAGTAAATTATGTTTTAAATTTTTTTTTTCTTTTTTTGAACTAAACTTAGTTTTATTATATTCTAGTATGCAAATTTCTTTAGTAAATAATAAATTTTTACTTAATATACTTGCTTTTATCCTAAAATCATGAAATATGACTTAGAAAAGATATGAACTATTTCTGAGTATATAAACTATTTCATTTTTAAGAAAATTTTTCTAAGTTTTAATAAAATTTGACTTAAATTAAGGAAATTTTTTAAGCTATTTTAAAAGAAGTTTTGGATTAATTTTTAGTTCATGTATGCTCATATATGATTATATATAACCATCTATTTGATGAACTAAACTTAATTAGTTACACAATATAATATATATAAACCAAATGAGAATTGTATAAGTTAAAATATTTCAAACCTTTTTAGGAATGCTATAGAAAACATTTCATTAAATTTGATTTATATAAGTAAAAATGTTTGAACTAAATTTAAAGAAGTTCCATATTTAGATTTTGTCTTTTCATAGAATTTTAAATTTTCCTAATTTTTTAAAACATAACATCTTAACATTTAGAATCTTTTAAAGAACATTAACCACATTAAGATTCATAAATAAAGAAAATTAATTTTTAAGTTAATAAAAAAATTTCTTGAACTTAAATCAAATTAATTTTTGCATTATTTTAAAGCATTTTCATTAATGTTAAGGAAAATTTCATAGACTTTATTTTAGTAAGGTGAAAACTTAATTTTAATTCATACATTTCTTTGAGTGTTTATAAAAAAAAATTTTCTAGAATCCAAAAAAAATAAAAGTAGGATCCAAAAAAAAAAATAACATTAAATTTACTTACTTTAAGAAAAAATGTACTAAAATTTAAAAAATTGTTTGTACTTGCATTTAAGAAATGTGTATACTTGATTTAAGTTAAAATTTCTTAGGAGCCAAATGATTCCCAAATTACCTAATATTTAGTAAATATTTTTCAGAGAGTTCTTTTACCGGAGCTGAATATAATTCAGAATCTGTTTAAACTTAAATTTTAAATACCAGGAACTAGATGTTAAAATTAATTGTAAAATTAGTACAAAATCATTTGTATTTTATTTTCTCAAACAAGAACATCGTTTTAAATCACTGTTCAGCATTTAACTAACTGTCATGGTAAGCTGTATACAACAGAGCGAAAGAGAATTAAAGTTACAATTTTGCCATAACAAAATAACATCAATGGCATCATATGAATTCATTGTTAATACCTTTTACTATAATGTTGTTAAAAACACGGACATGGTAGTAAATCGTACATATCTCCATGTGTGTGTGTGTGTGTTACTGTGTGTAAACAAATGCATGAATATGTTTAAAAGAGTTTGTAATGTATGAGTGTGTTCCTGGTAGTCGTTGTAGTAACTTTGAATGGTTTACTGCTGTCATTTTAAAGTTTTTATTTTTTTTTTTTCTAAAATTCTCGTTGTTACTTTAACTACGATATACCGACAACATATTTTCCATTGTAGTTATTATTGTTGTAAATTTTCTAATTGTATATAAATGTGAATGTTCTGTAGTTTTCCCGACTTAATTGCTGTTGTTACAAGTTGTTGGGTTGATTTTTATTTTTACCTGTTGTAAAGTTCTTGTTACAACAAACAAAAAAAAAATGTAATGCACTTATTTCTATTCCACATACAAACATACATACATATGCTACTTATAAAAGTATTTTTCTTAATTTACATATGTATGTTTATCAATCTAATCCCAACATACCAAATGACTTGAGAAAAATATTATTATAAGCTTACAAAAACACAAGCCTTAAGCTTGTAAAAGATTTGAGAATATATTGAAAAAGGCTATCGTAACAATTGTAGAAAAATCAAAATGGAACCCTCGTAAAAATATTATGTGTGTATGATTACTATAAGCTTATTCTTGCAATTGTAGAATAAGCTTACAAAAATAATATTGTATTAACTTGCGCATAGAAAAGCTTATTTGACTCAATATATTTATAAGCTTTTTTACATAATTGTAGAATAAGCTTTACATATAATTTATTATTAAGTGTTGAAAAAAAAGAGAAATCACAAATATTTTCTTTAATTTCATTTTTTTTTTTTATTTTAATTTTAAATATAAATAATAATAATTCATTTCAAATATAAAAAATTATAATTCATTTTAAATATAAAAAAATAATAATTTATTTAATATATAAATAATAATAATTAATTTTAACCATAAATAAAAATTATTATAAAAATAATGTAACTTAATATGCAATTGCACGTTCACTTTATAAAATTTACAACCAAAATGAACACGCAAAACAAGTTTGACAAATTTAAAAAAAGTATCGGTACATGTTTTATGCGTCATAAGCGTAGAACAAAGATAACAATATATTGAAAAATATTTCTATTTCAATCGTCATATTGCGTTGTTGTTGTATGTTGTTTATAAGCATACTTGAGAAAAAGTTATGTATAATAATCTTTTCTCAAGCATTGTTAAATACTGCTTGTGAATTCACATTTTATAAATATTATAATAAACGAAATTAAGAAAAGCTTAAAACACACTATTAATATAAGCTAATTCTCAAGTTGTATTGCAGTTTGATTGCTATATGGTATATTGGGAATAGAATTGTTACGTATGTAATTGTTTAATTGTGGATTTGTATGTAGGTACAGTGGCCCGTAAAATTTAGGACACAACAAATCCATATTTAATTTTAATATAAAACTTTTATTTTTTAATTTTTATTTTTCTTTATTTTTTAATTAAAAACATTACGACTTTTTATACAGGTTGGTTGAAAAGTTCCTGCGCTCACCAAGAGATGGCACTGCTAGCTCCAAACTTTTTTAGTCTCAAGTTGGTATAACTGTCCTGAGAACACATGCAAAGTTGCAAGTCATTCTGTCAATTCTTTCTTTGTTTACAAGCCATTTGAAGTTGACGTGTCATTGATTTTTTTTTAATACGGTAAAAATTGAATATCGTGCAGTCATTAGATTCTTTGTTTTGAAGGGTTTAAAAGCAAAGGAAATTTATGAACAATTGTTAGAAGTGTATAAGGAGTCCTCACCTTCAAAACGCACCGTTGAATTTTGGGCCGGTGAATTTAAACTTGGTCGTACCAGCCTTGAAGACGATCCACGCGAAGGACGACCAAAAACTGCAACCACAGCAGAAATCATTAAGCAGGTACATAATATGGTTAGTGAAGATCCAAGTTTGACTAAGCGTGAAATTGCTAATGCCATAGGCATCTCAGACGAACGAGTACTCCATATTTTACATGAAGAATTACGTATGAAAAACCTGTTTGGAAAGTTAGTGCCGCACACATTAACAATTCAACAAAAACTGGATCGAAAACAAATTTCTCAGCGTAATTTGGAGCGTTTTAAGCCGAATAAAACCGACTTCTTGCGTCGTTTTATAACTATGGATGAGACTTGGATCTACCACCATGATCCTTAAATGAAACAAAAACGTTTACAGTGGACTGAAGCTGGTTGTTCAGCTCCAAAGCAGGTGAAGTCACAACGATCAGCAAAGAAGGTTATGGCATCAGTTTTTTGGTATGCAAAAGGAATTTTGTTGATTGATTATCTTCAGAAAGGTAAAACAATCAACTCTGAATATTATTGCAGCCTTTGGGATCAGCTGGATGAAAAAATTCGTGAGAAAAAACCTGGTTTAAAGAAGAAAAAAATCATTTTTCATCAAGACAATGCACCTGCTCACAAAAGTGTTTTGACGATGGCTAAATTCAAAGAATTAAAGTACGAATTGCTTGAACATCCACTGTATTCACCAGATTTGGCTCCCAGTGACTACTATGTCTTCAGAAATCTCAAACAATTTCTTCGTGAAAAGCATTTTTCGTCGAATGAAGAGGCCATAGCAGCCGTAGACGGTTATTTTGCAGAGCTTCCGGAAAACCATTATAAGGATGGGATAAAATTATTGGAAGATCATTGGAACAAGTGTATTGAGCTTCTAGCAGATTATATTGAATAAAAAAATATATTTCGTAACAAAAACAGTATTCTTTCATTTCAAGCGCAGGAACTTTTCAACCAACCTGTATAGATTCCTAAAAAATCTATTAGGAACATTAACATTGCTATGACAACGCAAAACTAAGGGCACACTTATTGTGAACTTTAATTTAGAAAAAAAACTTGGAGGTAATATTGAAATGAAAACGGCTTCAGAGACTTTTTACTAATATTTAATCGTTAACGCATTTTATCAAAATCAATCATCGATTACTGTGACGATGAGAAAGATACGTGAAATTTTTGGGTGAAACAACGTGCCAACAAAACGCACAAGGATTTGCATTTGTTTCCATTTAAAATTCAGTTGACACAAGAGCTTCTTCCACAAGACAATTTACGCCGGCGTACATATGCCAATAGGATGTTACAGCTCGACCATGACAACCCCGATTTTCATGAAAAAATCATAATGAGTGACGAGGAACATTTTCATTTGAATGGATATATGAACAAACAGAATAGTCGGTTCTGGGCAATGGAAAACCCTCAAATTATTCATCAGTCACCTTTGCATCCATTAAAAGTGACTGGTCTGGTGTGCAATTTGGTCAGGAGGAATCATTCGACCTTACTTCTTTGAAAATGAAAACGGCGTAACGGTAACTGTGAATGTGGAGCGATATCGTGATATGATTAATAACTTTTTAACGCCACGACTGCATGCTTTGGTCTTGATTAACATGTGGTATCAGCAAAACGGTGCCACATCGCATACAGCCAGCATTAAAATGAAATTACTGGGAGACCTCTTTTCACAACAAGTTATTTCAAGAAATGGTGATGTTGATTAGCCTACACGGTCGCCTGATTTCACTGCACCGAACTTCTTTTTGTGGGGATATCTGAAAAGCAAGGTTTATGCAAACAAACCAGAAACGCTGGAGCAACTCAAACAAAATATTCGTGATGAAATTAATAAAATACCGCGTGAAATGTGTGAGAATGTAATGAAAAATGTGCTCAAAAGGGCTCACATTTTTGAGGCTAACAGAGGCGGACATTTATCTGATATTGTATTCCATACAGAATTGCCAACATTAAATAAAACATTTATTAATATAAGATCCATTAACTTCTATTTAATCAAAAATTATAAACAAACGCCTTCCCGGCGGACACCCAGTAGTATTACTTTAGCAGTATTAGCAGAAGGCCAGAAATTCGGTAGGATATAGGATATGGTACTTAACTGACAGTTTTGAACTAGTTCGGTACTATTTACTAAGAGAGTAAGAATTAATGGTACCAAATCAGTAGTTTTTACTAGAGATTAAGGAAATTTTATTGGATGTAGTCCGGTTCTAAAATCTGATGAAATAAAATATTTTTTATATTTTGCTATAATAATATTAAATTAAAACAAATTAAGAAACAGAAAAAATAACATGTGAAAATTAAGTAAAATTAATGAGTTTATATAAAATACGTTAAAAAAAAATTAATTCAAATAGTATTAAAGAAAAGTCTATGGGATTATTCATATATATTTTAAATCAGACGACCAAACTGGTACTAATTAAATATTTACGGAATTAGTTGAGGAATGACTCTTTGCCACCTGGTGTGTACCAGTTAATTTGCACCTCAATTTACAAAATATTTGCAAAATTAGATTTTATTATTAAAAGTAAATGTAAACAAAATGAGAATTTCAAAACTTGTATTTCATTTTAGGCAATTTTTTTGAGCAGGCTCTACATCGATACTATTAACTCTTTCCGCGGCACTATAAGATATCAGTGAAAATTAAACAAAATTTTAATTTGTTTTCACTTGTATAAAAAAGAATTTTTATTCTTGTAGGATTCTGAGCAAGGCCATAGTATTACATATATACCACCGCGCATAAAATTAATGATTTATTTATGAAAATCACTAAAGTATGATTTTGTTTTGCTTGGACAAAGAGGCACATTACAAGTCGTGGTCGATTATTGTAGTAGGTCCCTGTTTCGACTCAGAAAATGATGTTATCTGACCTATAGAATTTTGCTTACTTTTGGCACTTCCCGACGTTCATCTTTGTACTTAAATAAATCCCATATATATTTCTTTTTCGCACTTGAATTATATTTTTTTTATAAAATATAAGCTTTAAATTACATGTTAAAACGGTATTTGTAACATACCAATGCGCACAGAATTTATAAAAAAATATTTAGAATAGTGGTATGATTGTAATACCACCGGCCCGGAAAGAGTTAAACTAATACACAACTGATTCAGGATGATCACTTTGAGAACTAGTTTTAAATTTACTAGTATAAATACTGGTACATTTTAAAACTAGTTCGGCCATTTGCTACTGGGTAACGTCATAGTGCTTGTTAGGAATATACCAAGTCACGTGTTTCATTGCTAAGAGGAAAAATATATATTTTAATATGGTTTTTGTTAAAGCTCTGCATAGAAGCTCTAGATTTTCTAAAACTTTGCGTTCTGATAAGATCTTTTATCAGATTGAAGTACATGTATTCGGAGGTTGAAAGCTCTTAATTCAATTTTTTTGGACATGAAAATATAATTTTATAATATTTAACATTTATTTTTTTTGAGTAATTGAAACAAATATATAAATTGTCTATTATATTTCCTAAAGTCTATATAAAGTCTTGATTCGAAAATAATTTGATTGTATTTAAGTTGATTTTTTTCTACGATTTTCTTGCCAAAGTTAACAAAAATAGAGTTTTAAGAAAAATTCTTATTAAAAATTTAACTGATTAATCGACCTATTTTAATCGATTATTCGGGTAGAATAATTATTTGAGTTTTAAATTGTTTCGACATTAACCGAAATAGAGACGATTAATAGAGGAATCGGTTAATCGATTACCCGAATTGTAGACACTAGTTTTTTGTTTAGGCTCTGCCTTCTTCTACAGGCTCTAGCTTGTCTAAAACTTTCAGTCGTGAAGAGATTTTTTGCCAGATCGAATCAACCTGCTAAAAAAAACATTAATTTGCTTTGTTGTTTTGTAAGATTTTTTATATTTTTCATAAAACTAACAATGAGAACTGCATAGATTAAAATATTTTAAGCCCTTTCAGAAATGCTAAAGAAAACATTTTCTAAAATTTAAAAAACAGGTTGGTTGAAAAGTTCCTGCGCTCGAAATAAAAGAATACTGTTTTTGATACGAAATATATTTTTTTATTCAATATAATCTCCCAGAAGCTCAATACACTTGTTCCAATGAACTCCCAATAATTTTATCCCATCCTTTCCGGAAGCTCTGCAAAATAACCGTCTACGGCTGCTATGGCCTCTTCATTCGACGAAAAATGCTTTCCACGAAGGAATTGTTTGAGATTCCTGAAGAGATAGTAGTCACTGGGAGCCAAATCTGGTGAATACGGTGGATGTTTAAGCAATTCGTACTTTAATTCTTTGAATTTAGCCATCTTCAAAACACTTCTGTGAGCAGGTGCATTGTCTTGATGAAATATGATTTTTTTCTTCTTTGAAAAGGTGAAATGAAAAGTTTTTTCACGTTTTCATAGTACTTTTGATTCGCGTTCTGTGAAAAAATGTAAAGAAATATCAAAACGTTTTCATATGAAAAAAAAAGTGGAACGAAACATAATTTTTTCACGATTGCACAGCACTGGCGATTCTTGTTTTGTGTAACAGTGCAAACAACTGTCAAAATATTTTCATATGAAAAAACTGTTTACACAGACTATTTATAAGTGAAACAAACATGGAGAAGATTGTAAGAGGAAAGCGTGCCAGCGAAAGCCAAAAGGAGTATTTAATTAATTATTAAGAAAAGCATGTGGACATTGCAAACGATAAGTAAGTAGCTTAATAACCATAATCACACTTTTATTAATCCCATATTTACAGATTTGTAACTGCAGATGGTGCCAAATTTAGGGACGAAAAGTGTAACGAATTAGTGGCGAACCTTAACAGTTTTAGTGGGACCCAAAAGGACAGTGAAAAATGGCAAAAGTATGGCATATTTATTTATAGTTTATTTATATTCTTTATGAAATTTTTTTTCTTTAAGTAATATTAGACTTCATACGCGCACCAAATATAGTTAAAGTAAGCCGATATAAATCCATGAAGTGCTTGTCGGTTGTCATCTCGAATGGATTGTGGTCAGCACGAAGTATGCGTCTCTCTCAAAAAATTCCTATAAATTATTAAATTATTTACTGCAATTAAATACTTGTAACATCATTGTCTTACCTTTGTTCATTCGGAATTCTTTGAGTAATATCCAATAATACAATTAATCCAAATATTTTTATATAATTATTTAAAATAAATTTTACGAACACAGTTACAAAATTTTCATGGGTACAGTGCGAATGAAACATTTTTTTCATAATACATACGAGAATCGCAATTTTTGTATTTGTGAAAAGTTCGAGTGAAAAGTGCTTATGAAAACGAAAATGAAAAGTTTTTTTTCACTTCACATTATCACAGAACGAGAATTGACTCTCAGGTCTTTTCTGACGAATTTTTTCATCCAGCTGATCCAAAAGGCTGCAATAATATTCAGAGTTGATTGTTTTACCTTTCTGAAGATAATCAATCAACAAAATTCCTTTTGCATCCCAAAAAACTGATGCCATAACCTTCTTTGCTGATCGTTGTGACTTCACCTGCTTTGGAGCTGAACAACCAGCTTCAGTCCACTGTAAACGTTCTTGTTTCAATTTAGGATCATGGTGGTAGATCCAAGTCTCATCCATAGTTATAAAACGACGCAAGAAGTCGGTTTTATTCGGCTTAAAATGCTCCAAATTACGCTGAGAAATTTGTTTTCGATCCAGTTTTTGTTGAATTGTTAATGTGTGCGGCACTAACTTTCCAAACAGGTTTTTCATACGTAATTCTTCATGTAAAATATGGAGTACTCGTTCTTCTGAGATGCATATGGCATTAGCAATTTCACGCTTAGTCAAACTTGGATCTTCACTAATCATATTATGTACCTGCTTAATGATTTCTGCTGTGGTTGCAGTTTTTTGTCGTCCTTCGTGTGGACCGTCTTTAAGGCTGGTACGACCACGTTTAAATTCACCAGCCCAAAATTCAACGGTGCGTTTTGAAGGTGAGGACTCCTTATACACTTCTAACAATTGTTCATAAATTTCCTTTGCTTTTAAATCCTTCAAAACAAAGAATCTAATGACTGCACGATATTCAATTTTTTCCATATTAAAAAAAATCAATGACACGTCAACTTCAAATGGCTTGTAAACAAAGAAAGAATTGACAGAATGACTTGCAACTTTGCATGTGTTCTCAGGACAGTTATACCAACTTGAGAAAAAAAAGTTTTGAGCTAGCAGTGCCATCTCTTGGTGAGCGCGGGAACTTTTTAACCAACCTGTATTGATAAACTTGCTTTAATTAGTCTTAATGTTCAAACCAAATTCAAAGAAGTTTCATATTCTGCTTTTGTATTTTCCTTATTTTTTTTATTTTTTTTAATTTCCTTTATTTTTTTAGTTTTTTTTATTTAATTTCCTTACTTTTTAGTTTATAAATTATTAATATTTAAGATTTTGTATAAATTTCTTGACAATTTTAAAGAACATCAAAACCGATGAAATAAATAAAGAAAAATTAAGGAAAATGCCTCACTATTTTTAGGTTAAAAAGAATTATAACGTGAACTAATTTTAAATAAATTTGCATTATTTTATAGCATTTTTATCCGTGTTAAGAAAAAAAGCTAAGATTTTATTTTAGTTAGGTGTAAACTTACTTTTATTTCATACATTCTCCTCAGTGTAAGTAAAAAAATATACTAAATTTTAGTAAAATACGAAATTTACTTTATTTTTAAATTAATTAAATTGTTTGTACTTGTTTGATTTAATTCAAAATTTCTTTGGAGCCAAATTATTCCCAAATATATTCAACTTTTGTTAAATTACTTAATATTTGGTAAATATTTTTCTGAGTGTATATACATTGAATTTATAACTGAAGGAAAAAAAAATCTGTTAATAATTAAAAAAATTAAAAAAAAAAAATATTTTGCAAGAAAAAAAAAACACAAAATAAAATCATGAATTAAAATTTACCTCTCTTATTTTCTTTTCGATCAGCTTTTCTACATAAATAGCAAAGAGAAATGGATTATTTTCCTATTTCTTTTTTATACTAGACAAATATTTTAGGCAAAATAAATATATTTTTTGCAAACTTTGCGGGCTTTATTTTTTATACTCGCATGATTTTTTTTTTTTCTTTTATTTTTTTTTCAATTGCATTGACATTTTATTTGATATTTTGCTTTACACTTTTCTTTTCTATTGCCTTTCTTTTTAACATTTTACTTTTTTTCTATTAAATGCTTTTTGTAACACCAATATGATTTTATAACTGCCCAACACACAATCACTCACTCACTCACTCTTCTCTTATTAATAAACGAATTTAAGAAACAACCGAAAAGCCCGACAAGCAATTTATGATTGAATTTTTAACACCAATTTTTATGTATTAATTTTCTATATATTAACAAAATATTTATCACAAAATATTAAACAACACTTGAACAATAGTTTTATCTAATAATATTTAAAATTTCTTTATTATTTAAACAATTATAATGAAATAAAAACGAATGCAACTACAGAAGATCTATTTCGTATAAAAGTTTGCCGTAAACTAAAAAGTGCAATGAAAGAAGTAAAGAAGATGATTATGTGTTGCCACATGGAGCTTGATAATTACCCCCTCATTTTTATACAAAATTTCCCACACATTATGAATTTGCTTATGACCAGACCTTGAAAAAATAAATCTTTTTGAATTAAATCGCCAAAAAATAATTGTATTTGTAAATCAGCGAGTTGATTCAATATTTTATAAAACAATTTATTTAGTCAGATATAAAATCATATTTGATTAATCATATTTGAATCTCTTTTAATTCAATTAAATCAAATCATTTAAAACATAATTCTTTTTTTAATTCGCGAAGTAAATAAAGATTGCTTTGATTTGCAAATTAAATCAAAATAAATAAACATTAAAATTGGCTTGCAAATCTCACTTAATTTTCTAAATATTCGCCTTTTTGCAAAATGGTATTTTAAAAATTAAGCGAGATAGGGCAAAACGGACAAAATTTTCGCTCTTGTAGAGTATTATTATAGTACGATAATAAAATAGGCCCGGAAGACATCTTTATAAAACAGCCACAGGGTGTCCCATTTTAGGAGTTTGTTTATTTATATTTTCATATAAACTGATTAAAAAAATATTCTATTCTATCGAAGGGTGTGTTTTCTCGAGCTTTGCAAAACCTTTGTCCGTTTTGTGCTATTTCGCTCAGTTTGCCAAATATTCGTCATTTTATAAAATGGTCATTTTGTATATGGAAAAAACAAAATTTTTGCTCCGATGGATTATTAATATACTGCGATAATACAAATGGGAAGGCACCCCGAAGAGGCTGCTTTATAAAAATTCCATGAAATCCTACGGGTTTAAAATTAAATTAATCGTGGTTTAAAAAAATAATAATTTAATTCGCGAATCAATTCATATTCGAGAATCAAAATAATTATTTTTTTTTATTTTTGAACTATTCACATTGAATTATTTCGTTTATGTATAAAAAAGAATTATTTAAATCAACTTGATTCTGCTAATATGATAAATACTGAATTATGGTAGTAAATAATTCAATCAGAAAAATTAATTCACGAATTGATTCGTCAAAATTTATATAAGATTAATTTAAGGAATAATATTTGTAAAGGTCTGCTTATATAAAAAATACCAGTGTTTCCAATTGGGTTAATTGAATAAACGATTCCTTGATTAATCGTTTTTGTTAAGATTAATCTTGACCCGAAAAATCGATTAAAATTGATCGATTAACCGGTTAAATTTTTAATATGGATTTTTGCGTTATTTTTTTAATAAATAATAAAAAAATTACTAGAAAATTTTAGAAAAAAAAAATACTTAATAGAATACATAGCGTACAAATTGTTTAAAATCGAGTGAAAAAGATTCTTAAGTTTTATATATATTTTTTTTTGTAAGCAACTCGAAGCAATAGCTTTGCCTCGCCTCGATAATGTATTAGGCTAATTTTGCAGTATTACTTAAAAAAAACGGCGGTATAAAATTGGTTAATAGGCAGATGTTATTTAAGGTAAAAATAATATTTCAAATTCTTTCAAATTAACAGATGTAGATGGAGTACATTTCCTAAAATCAAAAAAAGTCGTACGTCATCGCACAAAACTGTTGTTATTTCACATGTTTTTTTTAATATGAAACCCGCCTAAAGCAAACGTCAGAGTGGGAGCTACAAGCGAAGCTAAAAGCGATTAGATGCTACAAACCATTACACAACCTGCTTTATAGTACATACACGCTTCTAGTTTCGCTTTCAGTCTGACATCTTTCGAACGCTAGCAGTGGTTTATAGCGCAGTATTATAGATATCATCGCTTGTAGCGACCACTCTGACATTAGCCAAAGACTGGCGTACTTTTCATGCCACAATGGTTTACAATACGAATGTTTTGTTAAGCATCCCAAAAACTGAGGGAAAAACAGTTAAAACTTGCGATGTGGCAACACTGTTTGCAGAGGATTCTCACATTCTCTTCATAAGTACGAAAGTCACGGCAAAAATAAATTCTGAAACGACTCGGTTGGGACAATAGTTTTTGTCGAAAAACAGTTTTGCAAGTGAAGAAAATCGGAGTGTAACACAAATCAGATGAGTGGAAATCGCGTGTATTATCCATCTCACTTAAAAAATAATACAATAACAAAATCACAATACTAGTTAAAATAGTAAAAATATAAATTGTGTGATACACAAAGTTTAGCTAATTATATGTGTAAAGTTTTTATTCCAGTTTTAATTTTTTTGCTAAAAATTTTAAAGAAATATGTTTCTAAATATATTGGTACATAAATTTTCTATTAATTTTTATTTTACTAACGAGTTTAACAAAAATTTGAAAGAAAAAGAATAACAATAAAATCGTAAATTCAATAATTAATACAAAAAGTCAGGAAAAATTTTATATATTACACAAAGTGACGAAAGGGATCTTATTTTAAGGTAAGATAAGGTCCCTTTTATCACGTCGCATCACATATATTTGTCTGCAAAAAAGAAGAAGAAAATTATGATAAATTTGAGTAAAAAAGTGGAGTGCAAAATGGTTTAATATAAATTTTACGGATGGGATTTTAATAAAATATCACAGAAAATCACAAAAAAATCATGGAAAACGCAATCGTTAAAAGCGTATGTTCTAAAAAATTCAATCCTTCAATCAAATTTTAATTCTGATTGACTATGGATTGATTGATTGAATTCTTTAACTACACTTTTCGATTGGGTTTAAATTCTTAATCTGTCTTAATCGACTGAATTCAATCGTTGGGAGTTCAATCGATTTGGGATTTATTGTTCATTCAATATTGTTTCATTCGATTTTAAAGTTTAAAAAATGAAAACGTAACTACAAATACAAGAAGAACAAAATTAAAAAAATCACCAAACTTGAAAAAATCGCTAAAATTCAAAAATCGGAAAAATTGCAAAAAAAATCGCCAAATTAAAGAATCCTCAAAATAAAAAATTCTAAAATTGGAAAAATCATTAAAAATTGTAACTCGCCAAATTGGAGAAAAAACACTTAAATCTTTCAAAAACCAAATTTGAAAAATTCCTACAATTAGAAAAACAAACTTAGAAAAACGCTCCAATTCAAAAAAACCCAAAAATTTTAAAAAGTCGCCAATACGGAAAAAAACTAGAATTTAAAAAATAGTCGAAATAAAAAAAAATCGCTAAAATTAACAAAAGTTAATCGAATTGAATCGTCCATATCTCGAAAACTAAACGTGCTCGAGAAACAATTTCCAAACTTTAAATCGATAAGTAAGAAATCGAATGAATTCCCAATGATTTATGTTATTTCGTTAAAATTTCCATATTTAATATTTTAATTTGAAAAAATTTATATTTTTATCTAAATCTAACACATACGCTCTAATATAATTTAAAAGAAAAATTTAAAATTTTTCGAAAATCCACACACATGCATTAAATAATGCTAAATCCAAAAAGTGTTCTAAAAATAGATAAATCCGTTTTGGATTTAGTTTAATTTAATTCCAGCATTTTTTTAAATATTTTCTTTCACACCATATCAGATAATAAATATTAGTTTTACATAAAAATATATATTTTTTTTAATTAAGAGAACAAATATTGAATTTTAATTAAATTAAAATAAATCCGATTAACATGAATTAAAAGTTTTTAAAAAAATCACACTTTATATAAATGCATTTCAGGCATAAACATTTTTATTAAAGCAGTTTTAATATCAATGTCAAAACGATTTAAATTATTGAATATTATTTTTTAATCGATTTTTTTTTAATAAAGAATTCCTGCCAACGTTTCGTTTTGTAAGAAATATTGAAATTTAGTTTTATTTGAATTACTGGATACAACAAGACTCCTTCCACATTGGTACAGGAATAAGGTAATATTTTTTATTTTAATGTCTCATAGGAACAAGGGCATTAAATCAATTTAGAAATATTTATGCAAGATAAGAAATATGTGGGAAACTGTCATAAAATAATATTTTTGATTACATTTTCTTTTATTCAAAGTTTTATACGTAAATTATACAGAGAAGATTTGGAATTTTGCGATTTAAAATGAAATAATTGAACGTAATTATTTAAGTTTTCACACATATTTTTTTGATATCAGAAACAGAAACAAAACTTCGCAGTCAAAATGCATTTTAAAATTTTAAAAACATATCACTTATATTAATTTTTATTTTTTATTCTTTACTATAATAATTTAAAGTTGCAATTTTTTGGGTTTTCAACAAAGAATTGTAATTTTTTCCACCAGAAATCGGAGCATTGGCATTTCACATATTTTTAAAAAAAAAAAAAAAATGGTAATTCTGGCAGCCCTGCTATGAGGGTCAAAAAGGCATTTTTAAACATATTTTGTGATAGCGAAGTAAAAACTGATTTTCCATCCCTGAGAATGATATTTAACAATAAAAGCTTTTTGGTCTTAAAAAAGACTTTCAAACAGAGAAACAAAATAAAAACATAAATGCAAAATTTACCTCTTTGTTTCCTTTTCCACTCGGCTTTTTTCATTAGAATTTAACAAAACGAAATGGATAAATTTCTTACTTTGTTGTTGTTGTATTGCACAAATATTAGACAAAATAAAACACATTTTTTTTTTTGAAAAACATACGAACACTATTTTTATACTCTCATGATTTTTTTTCTTTCATTTTCTTCACTATTGACATTTTTTTAATATTTTGCTTTACACTGCTTTTCTTAGTTCTTTCTATTAAATGGTTTGTAACACCAATAAATTTTTATAAATGCCCAACACACAATCACTCACTCTTCTCTTATTAATAAACGATTAAAGAGCAAACTAAAAGAACGACAAGCAATTTATGATTGAATTTTTAATACTGATTTTTAAGTATTAATTTTTTATATATTAACAAAATTTTTATCACAAAATATTAAGCATTGCTTCAACAATATTTGTATCTAATAATATTTAAATTTTATAAATTATAATGAAATAAAAACTGACACAACAATGGAAGATCTGATTCGTGTTAAGTTTGCGCGTAAACTAAAAAGTGCAATAAAATAAACAAAGAAGATAAATATGTGTTGCCACATGGAGATGGAAAGTTACCCACAGGTGTACACAAAATTACCCACAAATTATGAAAAGAAAAACTAAAAAAAATAAAAGCAGAAAACAAGCAAAAAGAGGCTCTAAGCACTGAGGCTCAAAAATCTTAAGAAAAAACTACTTTAAAGCTAAGAAATGGAAAATTGAAAAAGCAGAAAATGCAATTACGAGTATGAGTAGAAAAGCAATAACAGGAAAGCAAGCAAATTTGTGTTCTCTTTTTATGACTTTAATTAACCCACTAATTCTGTTCTAATTGCATACCGCTACCGCTTCCACTTCCCCTAACCCTACCCTTAGCACCACCACTACCCCTACCCTTGCCGCTACCCATACCCCTACCACTAGCCCCGCCGCTACCCCTACCACCACTCCCCCTTCCCCTACCCCCGCACCCATCACATCCCCCTACCACTACCATTAACCACACCACTACCCCTACCACCTCTCCCATCACTCCATGTCCCCATCTTACTCTATTTTCCTATTCCTTTCGACCGCCAACGCGTTAGGATTTATAAGTTTAACCACATTAAATTTCCTCGCCCTCTATCACCAGGAGGGTGGGTGGTAGGAGGAAGGGAGGTTGGGAGGGAGGGTGGTAGGGACGGAGGGAGGAAGGTTGGGAGGGTGGGAGGGAGAGTGGGAAGCCCATAAACTTGTACGATGACGTACGACATTTTTTTTGATTTTTGGTAATGTACTCCATCTACATCTGTTAATTTGAAAGAATTTAAAATATTATTTTTACCTTAAATAACATCTGCCTATTAACCAATTTTATACCGCCGTTTTTTTTTTTTTAAGTAATACTGCAAAATTAGCCTAGTACATTATCGAGGCGAGGCAAAGCAATTGCTTCGAGTTGCTTACAAAAAAATATATATATAAAACTTAAGAATCTTTTTCACTCGATTTTAAACAATTTGTACGCTATGTATTCTATTTAGTATTTTTTTTTTTCTAAAATTTTCTAGTCATTTTTTTTATTATTTATTAAAAAAATAACAATTATTTTAGTTTTCTTCGATCTTCTCTATTTATATAATATTACTTATTGAGCCAAAGATCCTTTATTTATAAAAAATTTAATTATAAATATTTATCCCAATATTTCGTCACCACATTGGGTGACTTCTTCAGGGGAAATTGTCTTTTTTTTTATAATTAATAAAATATAAAAAAGACAATTTCCCCTGAAGAAGTCACCCAATGTGGTGACGAAATATTGGGATAAATAAAGATTTATAATTAAATTTTTTATAAATAAAGGATCTTTGGCTCAATAAGGAATATTATTTAAAAAAAATAACGCAAAAATCCATATTAAAAATTTAACCGGTTAATCGATCTATTTTAATCGATTATTCGGGTCGAATAATTATTTAAGTTTTAAATTATTTGTTTCAAGATTAATCTTAATAAAAACGATTAATCAAGGAATCGTTTAATCAATTAACCCAATTGGAAACATTGGTCTTTTTTTATAAGCAGAACTTTAAAAACATAATTCTTTAAATTAATTTTAAAATCTGATATAAATTTTGACGAATCAATTCGCGAATTAATTTTTCTGATTGAATTATTTACTACCATAATTCAATATTTATCCTATTAGCAGAATCAAGTTGATTTAAATAATTCTTTTTTATAAATTAAACGAAATAAATCAATTTGAATAATTTAATTTTGAATCAAAGAATCAAATCAATTTTTATTTGATTCGCGAATAAAATAATTTTTTTAAATCACATTAATTTTATTTTAAACCTCCTTGGGATGTCTTTCGGATGTGGCCCATTTTTATTATCGCAGTATATTAATACTCACTAGATCAAAAATTTTGTCCTTTTTTGACCATTTTAAAAAACGAGCATTTTATAAAATGGCGAATATCTCGGAAACTAAGCGATGTAGCGCAAAATGGACAACATTTTTTAAAAGCTGAACAAAGGGTACACTCACTGAAAATTTTGCTGTTATTACGGGATATTTTGCTAATTTTAGCCCAGTGACGTGTAGTACAATGAAATTTGTAGAAAAATTAGCTGCAGCTACTAAATTTTAGTAAACTTTTTCTAAAGTGGAATTTAAAATCTGTTTGCTAAAATCAGCAAAAAAAAAAATTACTAAATATTATTAATATTAGTACAAAATTTTAAATTTATTTTGTTTATAAAGCATCAAAATTTTTTATTTTAATGATTATTTTTCTTTGTTTTAATTTGGCAATATCTGTTTTGAAAAATATTTAAGTAAATTTTTTTGCTTTTTAGGTAAAATTTTAATTGTTTTTAGGGCTGATTTTTGATGTGGATGTCCTATTTTTAGGAATGAGGCGGTATTGTTAAGTTTGTAGGTGTCAGTTTTAATTAGAAATAACATTTCCTTCAATATCCACTTTTTTAAAATTATTTAATTTTTTTGCTAATTTTAGCAAATCGGTTTTTAAAAATTTGTAAAATGATTTCTGTAATTAGCAACAAAAATTTTTAAATATTTTGTAAAAATTCTCTAATTTTTAAAATAGAAATAACAAAAAGTTTTGCTCAATAATAATTTTTTTTACTAAAAATCAGTACAAAAATAGTAAAGTGGAATTGCAAACCATTTACAAATTTTTCTACTAACTTTTTTTTCTGAGTGTACCCTTTGTTAGAATAGATTCGGTAGGTCATCGAAGGGTTTCATGAAATTTTTATAAAACATCCACAGGGTAACTATTTTTTTTATAGGATAATATAAATTAACAAACTCAGATAAAACAAATTTCGTTTCCCGTTGCATTTTATTCGAATAAAGATGGGTCACCCTGTGGCTTTTTTATAAAAATAGATGCCTCGGGATGTCTTCCGGACTTGGCCTATTTTTACTATCGCAGTATATTAATACTCTTTTAGAGCAAAAATTTTTTCCGTTTTGCCCTATGTCGCATAGTTTTCGAGATACCGGTCATTTTAAAAAATTACTATTTTACAAAATGGCGAATATTTAGAAAACTAAGCGAGATTTGAAAGTCAAAGCTTATGTTTTTTTTTTTTTAATTCGCGAATTAAAAATAGAACTATGTTTAAAATGATTTGATTTAATTGAATCAAATGAGATTCAAATGAAATTGATTAATCAAATATAATTTTCTATCTGACTAAATAAATTGTTTTATAAAATATTGAATCAACTCGCTGATTTACCAATACAATAATTTTTTGGCGATTTAATTCAAAGAGATTTATTTTTTCAAAGTCTGGTCATAAGCAAATTCATAATGTGTGGGTAATTTTGTATAGAAATGAGGGGGTAATTATCAAGCTCCATGTGGCAACACATAATCATCTTCTTTACTTCTTTCATTGCACTTTTTAGTTTACGGCAAACTTTTATACGAAATAGATCTTCTGTAATTGCATTCGTTTTTATTTCATTATAATTGTTTAAATAATAAAGAAATTTTAAATATTATTCGGTAAAAATATTGTTCAAGTGTTGTTTAATATTTAGTGATAAATATTTTGTTAATATATAAAAAATGAATCCATAAAAATCGGTGTTAAAAATTCAATCATAAATTGCTTGTCGGGCTTTTCGGTTGTTTCTTAAATTCGTTTATTAATAAGAGAAGAGTGAGTGATTGTGTGTTGGGCAGTTATAAAATCATATTGGTGTTACAAAAAGCATTCAATAGAAAAAAAGTAAAATGTTAATAAGAAAGGCAATAGAAAAGAAAAGTGTAAAGCAAAATATCAAAAAAAAAATGTCAGTAGTGAAGAGAATGAAAGAAAAAATCATGAGAGTATAAAAATAGTGCTCGTAAAGTTTTCAAAAAATATGAGTTTTATTTTGTTTAAAATTTGTGCAATACAACAACAACAAAGTAAGAAATTTATCCATTTCGTTTTGTTAAATTCTTATGAAAAAACCCGAGTGGAAAAGGAAATAAAGAGGTAAATTTTGTATTGTATGTTTTTATTTTTGTTTCTCTCTTTGAAAAGTCTTTTTTTCTTAAGAGTAAAAAGCTTTTATTTTTAAATATCATTCTCAAGAATGGGAAATCAAGTTTTTACTTCGCTATCACAAAATATGTTTAAGAATGCAATCAAAGCCCGGTATAACGAATACGCGGTATAGTAAAAACTATAACGTACGACCTAATTTTTGGCATTTACTACCTTATATTTATAACGAATATTTCTGAAAATTTATACTCGATATAACGAACAATTTTTAAAAAAATGTATAGAAAACAGTTTAAAAATAATAAAAATTTAAATAAAAAAAGAATTTTAAACTTTTTTGTTGCTGAACCTTTTACTTTAAGCGTGTACCATTATTGCAGTCATTTTTCAAATTTTTAGTAAAATTCATACATTAAAATTCATACAGAAATGTGTTGCGATATAACAAATATTTCTGTATAACAAATGGTCCTGACGATATATTATTCGTAATACTTTAAAAAATTAAAGTTTTTAATTTTGTGCAAATTTAAAAAAGGAATGCAATAATGCTACACTCTAAGGTTCAGAAACAAACAAATCTCAAATTATTTTCTTATATAATTTTTTTTTTAACTTTTTCTATGTTAACTTGCTCGTTATATCAAGTATAAATTATCAGAAACATTCGTTATATAAGGTAGTTAATGTAAGCAATTACACTCAAAAAAAAAAAAAAGACGTAAACTAAAAATTAATCCAAAATTTCCTTTAAAATAGTTGAAAAATTTTCCTCAATTTGAGAAAAACTTTATTAAAACTTTGAACTTTTGGGTAAAACCGAAATAGTTCATATACTCAAAAATAGTTCATATTTTTCCTCAGTAATATTTCTTGATTTTAGGGAAAAAACAAGTATATTAAATAAAAATTTTTAAATTTTTAAGAAAAACATCTCTACTAAAATGTAATAAAATTAAGTTTAGTAAAATTAAAACATAATTTACTCCCATTTAGTTAAAATAATGTGTCTAACTTAAAATGAGAAAGTACTTGAACTTAATGAGTGTTAATTTTTTTCGCGATTAGTAATATTAACTAAATTTTAGAAGGCCATTTCTAAATTCAGTTTTTAAGTCTACCACACTCTAATTTTTACGAATTTTTTTCTAAAAATTAGTTCAGGCAATTAAAAACAAAAAGTAATAAATTTTTTCCTATGCAATAATAAAAAATTATTTGAACTATTTCAAAGGAAAATTTTCATGCAACTTAGTTCAGCTATATTTTAGAAATTTTAATAAAATATTTTTTTTCAATTTTTTTTTTTTCAATATACTTTTCTAAAAAAAAAAAAATAAATAAATTAAAAACAAACTATTTTGTTTTCCTAACTCTAAAGAAAAGAAATATTAAAGAAAACAAATTAAAGTAACCATTCAAAAATATTATCGTGCATGATTGTAATTTTTGGTTCATGATCGTGATTCAAAAATGGATCACGTGCCCAACTCTAATCTTAACAGTCTTAAATATTGAACTTTAAGTTCAATATTTAAGACTGTTCGCTTAAAATATATTTTAAAATTTTTTAAGCAAAAGGTAAAAAATTTCGAATTTGCGCTAAAACTATTTTTTTTTTACTTAATAATAAAAAACTTAAAATTTTTATATGTCAATTAAAGTTTAAGCTAAAAAAATCATAAAATAATCTTATGACATTTTTCCATTTTTCAATAATAACAAGAACTGTAACTGTGATATTTTGTATTTTTGCAACAATTACCTTAAATTAATTAATTTAAGAAGACAAAGGACCCCCAGTGTTCCTTAGCCATAAATGCCGTGTGTCACGTAGAGCGTCCCTTTTTGTAGTTCTCTCAAGCAGAACCATTAATTAACTACGAAAAGGATCTGACTTTGTCACAATTTATTACGTTTCAGGATATCCTGCAGTTAATTTTTTTAATTTGTTTACCTTTTGGCTAATGAAATTTAATTTATATTTTAAATACATGAGTTTAGTTTAATTCAATTTAATTGAAAGACAAAAATGTATCGGAAAAATCTTGATAAGAGCAGTGTCCCCTCAAAGCAGAAGTCCTCCGAAAGTGGAAAAATACTTATGGTAAAATATATTACCTTTACCATAGAAACAGTTTTATATTTATTACAAAATTTTTATCAAATTTAAGGATAATTTTTACTTAAAAAAAGTGCTATTTAACTAAATGTTAGAAAATATTTTATTATTTTAAGAAAACTCCTAGTTTTTAGTAAAAAAAAAATTATCTAATAAAGTTAAATAAAATAAAATTTTTAGAAACATTTCCAAACTAACAGTAAAATTTTAGATGATGTATGAACTAATTAGGAGGAAATTTTACTGTTTTCTAATAAAAATTTAGTTCTCAGTAGTAAAATTTTTTCTATAATTTAGAAATTTTTACCAAATTTTTAGTAAAATTTGTTTCTTAATTTCAAGGAATTATTTTTTATTTATTTTTTGACAATCATTTTTTTTTGCATCTAAAAATACCTATAACCCGAATTTCCGCCCTCCTACCCTCACATTGAGGTGATTAGGGTGTCCCTATCCAGAATTTTTTATACATTTTTTTTATACAAATTTTTTTTTTTGCATCAAAATATATCTTTAATATCTAACTCTAAATTTCCATCCATTCTACCCTCACCTCTAGGAGCTTAAGGTGTCCCTACCCAGAATTTATTTATCTATTTTTTTTGGACAAAAATTGTTTTCGTTATTTTTTTTTATTTGGCATCACAATATATCCAAATTTTCACCCTCCTACCCCCACCTCTAGGTGATTAGGGTGTCCCTATGCTATTGTTTTTTTGACAACATTTTTTTCGTACTTTTTTTTTATTTATCATCTAAAAAAACCTATAACCCTAAATTTTCACCCTCCTTCCCTCGCCACTAGATGATTAGGGTTTCCCTATTCTCTATTTCTATTTTTTTGACAAAAATTTGTTTTGGTTATTTTCTTTTATGTAGCACCTTAAAATTCCTATAACCCAGAATTTCTCCCCTCCTACCCTCACCACGAGGTGATTAGGGTGCTCCAATCCAGAGAAAGAAAATATTTCAGAAAAATTGTAAAAATTATCGAAATTTTGTAAAAAAAAATTTGGCAAGCAATTTGAGCATTTAAATCAAAAAACTAAATCAAAAAATTCCACAACTTCTTTAGATAATTTCCGTAAAAAAATATTATTTTATTACGGTTTCCAACATATTTCTTTCCTTCTATAAATATCTCTAAATGGATTTAATCAACTTATTGTAACCAGACATTAAAATAAATATATTACTAAAATTTCAGATTTCTAGCTAAAAAAGGACTTATGCAGGCTCTTAAGAGGGACCCTTTTCCTCCTTTTACACAAATGTGTATGTGTGTTGAATATGATGAATATATTCAAAAGTGCTTGTAAAGTATATTAGTGTGTAGTTACTTTGAATGGTTTACTGCTGTCACTTTAAAGTTTTTTTTTTTTTATAAATAAAATTCTCGTTGTTATTTTAACTACGATATACGGACTACATATTTTCCATTGTAGTTATTACCCAAAATACCATATAGCAATCAAACTTAAGAATAAGCTTATATTAATAGTGTGTTTTAAGCTTTTCTTAATTTCGCTTGTTATAATATTTATAAAATGTGAATTCACAAGCAGTATTTAACAATGCTAGAGAAAAGATTATTATACATAACTTTGTCTCAAATATGCTTAAGAACAACATACAACAACAACCCAATATCACGATTGAAATAGAAATATTTTTCAATACATTATAGTCTTGTTGTCTTTGTTCTACGCTTATAATGCATAAAACAAGTGCCGTTACTTTTTTTAAATTTGTCAATTGTGTTTTGCGTGTTCATTTTGGTTGTAAATTTTATATAGTGAACGTGTATTTGCATATTAAATTTAATTATTTTTATTTATTGTTAAAATTAATTATTATTATTTATATTTAAAATGAATTATTATTTTTTATATTTAAAATGCGTTATTATTATTTATTTTTAAAATTAAAATAAAAAATAAATTAAATTAAAGAAAATAGTTATGATTTCTCTTTTTCAACTATTAATAATATATTATTTTTGTAAGCTTATTCTACAATTGCAAGAATAAGCTTATAGTAATCATACACACATAATATTTTCACGAGGGTTCCGTATTGATTTTTCTACAATTGTTACGATAGCTTTTTCAATATATTCTCAAGTCTTTTTCAAGCTTAAGGCTTGTGTTTGTAAGCTTATAAAAATATGTTTCTCAAGTCATTTGGTATGTTGGGTATTGTTGTAAATTTTCTAATTGTATATGAATGTGTATGTTCTGTAGTTTTCCCGACTTAATTGCTGTTGTTACAAGTTGTTGGGGGGATTTCTCTTTTTTTTTACTTGTTGTTTTGTCATATGATTGTGAAGTTTTTGTTACAACAATAAAAAAAATGTAATGCACTTATTACTAAACTTACATCCATATGTACATACTATTACTGTAAGTACATTTGTTTATTTACATATGTATGTTTGTGTATCTAATATACAATACAAATTGTTGTTACGAATGTAATTGTATAATTGAGGATTTGTATGTACGTAGAATAGAGGTGATCGAATTCGGCCTTTGGCAGAATTTTGCTTAGGTCAGGATTATTTGCGTATAGATGTAAACAATTTGTTTTGGAAAGATTCAGCGAAATTTAGCATCTTCGACTTGGAATCTTCATCACAGAATCTAAAAATTTGGAACAAAGTAAATTTTTTCACACAAAATGTTTCTTTATTCTTTCTTATCACTGATAACATCAAAAAAATTCATTGAGACAAATTTTGTTCTCTCCACAACGAATTGTTGAAAACAAAAATTTTTTTACCACTTTCAGTAATTTTAAACCTAAATACCCATTTTACACTGAAAAGTGAATGTAGAAAAAACGGGTTAACTGCACTAAAAAAAAGACATGAACTCAAATGTAATCAAAAATTTCCTTCAAAATAGTTTATAAATTGTCCTCCATTTATGTAAAATTTTATTAAAACTTAGAAAAATTTTCTTAAAAAGAATAAAAATTCCTAAGTTTGAGGAAAAACGAAATAGTTTATATACTCAGAAATAGTTCATATATTTCCTAAATAATATTTCTTGATTTTAGGAAAAAAAAAACAAGTATATTAAATAAAAATTTATCAATTTTTAAGAAACACATCTTAGTTTTAAGAAATTTGCATACTAAAACATTATAACAATAAGTTAAGTTCAAAAAAATAGGACATAATTTACTCCCATTTAGTTCAAAAAATGTCTAACTTAAATTGAGAAAGTACTTGAATTTAATGTGTGTTCACCTTTTGTTGGCGAATAGTAAAGTTAACTAAATTTTAGAAAGCCATTTCCAAATTCAGTTTTTAAGTCTACCACTTTCTAATGTTTACGAATTTTTTTCTAAAAATTAGTTCAGGCAATTAAAAACTACAAATAATTAATTTTTTCCTTTGTAATAATAAAAATTTACTTAATTTTAGATCAGTTTCTAAAACTATTTCTAAGGAAAATTTTCATGCAACTTAGTTCAGATAAATTTAAAAAATTAAAAAAAAATATTCTTTTTTTCAAGTAAAAGTTTTCTAATTTTTAAAAAATAATAAAATTTGGTATAGGATTTTTTTTTGTTGGAAAACTTTTAAATTATTTTTAATATTCTATGTCAAAAAAAAAGACAATAAATTAAAAAGAAACTAGTTAGTTTTCCTAATTTCCAAGAAAAAATATTATTAAAGGAAGCAAATTAAAGTAACCATTTAAAAAAATTATCGTGCATGATTGTAATTTTTGGTGCGTGATTCAAAAATGGCTCACATGACATCTCTAATCTTAACAGTGAACTTAAAGTAGTTTAAAATATTTTTTAAAATTTTGTTAGCAAAAGGTTAAAAATTTGCGCTTTTATAAAATAATTTTGTTTACTGACTACAATACAAAATATCGCAAGCACATTTTATGCTATTTTTTTTTCACAAAATAATAAAAAAAAGTTAAAATTTGAATATGTCTACTAAGGTTCAAGCTAAACATGCCATAAAATAAACTTATGACATTTTCAATTTTCCAATAATAACAAGAAATGATCCAGTAATATTTTGTATTTTTACAACAATTGCCTTAAATTAGTTAATTTAAGAAGACAAAGGACCCCCAGTGTTCTTTTGCCATAGATGCCGTGTGTCATCTAGGGCGTCTCTTTTTGTAGTTCTCTCAAGCAGAACCGTTAATTAACTAAGAAAATTTATTACGTTTCAGGATATCCTGCAGGACATTGTTTTAATTTGTTTACCTTTTTGCGAAAGAAATTTAATTTATATTTAAAATACTTCATGTATGATTCAATTTAATTTTAAGACAAAAATGTATAGCAAAAAGCTTGTTAAGAGCAGTTTCCTCGCAAAGCAGAAGTCCTCCGAAAGTGGCAAAATACTTACACAATGAGTGTAAAGTACTTTAAAATATATGGTAAAATATATTACCTTTATATTTATCTTTCTTTATTCAATCTTCAATATTATATATTATTATTCCTTCAAATCAAGTTCAAGATCTCTTTACAAAAAATAATAACGATTATTTATTATTTTCTTCCAATATTTCGTCTCCACATTGGGTGACTTCTTCAGGGAAATAATATAAGTTTTACTTGTTGAAAAATTATATTATTTCCCTGAAGAAGTCACCCAATGTGGAGACGAAATATTGGAAGAAAATAATATATAATCATTATTATTTTTTGTAAAGAGATCTTGAACTCGATTTGAAGGAATAATATTATAAGATATATTACCTTTAACATAGAAACAGTTTTATATTTATTAGAAAATTTTTATCAAATTTAAGGATAATTTTCACTTAAAAGAAGTTTTATTTAACTTTTTGTTAGAAAATTTTTTCTTATTTTTAGGCTGTCCTAGTTTTTAGTAAAAAAAAAATCTAATAAACATAAAAAAAATTAAATTTTTTCTTAAAACCAGGGAAACATTTTCTAACTAAAAGTACAATTTTAGATGATGTATGAACTAATTAGAAGGAAATTTTACTGTTATCTAATAAAAATTTAGCTCTCAATAGTAAAATTTTTCTATAATTTAGACATTTTTGAACAAATTTAAAGTAAAATTTTTTTCTTAATTTCAAGGAAAGTTTTATTAAATATTAGTTTAAAAAAATGTCTGGCGCCGTTTTTATTTAAATTTGTCCTCCAAATAAGTTAATTTTTTCTAGATTCTATTTAATTTTATTTTTTGGGTGAAGTTGATTAAACCTTTAACGATCTTCGGCAATATTAAAAAAACCCAGACACAAAATCAAATAATATGTTTGCTAATGCTGACATTTTCCACCCGTGGAAAAAAGATTAGATCTGATCAAATCTGTTTATATCTAAAAAGATATGATGGAATCTAGTTAGATTTGGAACGAGATCTGATCATATATGTTAAGATATGGCTTATGCGATACTCTTTATGTGAAGATCTGATCAGATCAATTGCCAGATCTGTTTATATATAAAGATATCTGGACAATTTTGTGATTTTTTTTAAACAGATCTAATCAGGCCTGGTCGAATAAGTTCACATCTGTTCATATCTGAAAAGATAATATAAGTTTTTTAGTCTCTTTGTCCAGACCCAATACCAATAGCTATTTGAGCCGTTTTTAACTGGTACTAAAATTAAAATGTATACAAAAATGGTGTTTAGTGAATGATGATTTTATATATGTTTTTAATTTAAGTTAAAAGTTTTCATTTTATTGATAATTTCGGTAGTGGTATAATTTGTTTTGGTAACGATAATTTAACCGTTTCCTTGGACAAACATTAAAATTTTGTTAAAAAATATAGTGAATGTCAAGAAACTCTTATTCAATACTTTATTCTCTTGATGGGTTTGTTATTTATTCTTTAACGAATTCAAAAATACTTAACCTTTAAATAACGTTATTTTTTATAATTATACCCTCCACCATATATGGTGAGGGTACAGGTTGGTTGAAAAGAAGCTCAATACACTTGTTCCAATGATCTTCCAATAATTTTATCCCATCCTTATAATGGTTTTCCGGAAGCTCTGCAAAATAACCGTCTACGGCTCTTCATTCGACGAAAAATGCTTTCAACGAAGGAATTGTTTGAGATTTCTGAAGAGATAGTAGTCACTGGGAGCCAAATCTGATGAATACGGTGGATGTTCAAGCAATTCGTACTTTAATTCTTTGAATTTAGCCATCGTCAAAACACTTTTGTGAGCAGGTGCATTGTCTTGATAAAAAATGATTTTTTTTTCTTTAAACCAGGTCTTTTCTCACGAATTTTTTCATCCAGCTGATCCAAAAGGCTGCAATAATATTAAGAGTTGATTGTTTTATCCTTCTGAAGATAATCAATCAACAAAATTCCTTTTGCATCCCAAAAAACTGATGCCATAACCTTCTTTGCTGATCGTTGTGACTTCAATTGTTTTGGAGCTGAACAACCAGCTTCAGTCCACTGTAAACGTTCTTGTTTCAATTTAGGATCATGGTGGTAGATCCAAGTCTCATCCATAGTTATAAAACGTCGGTTTTATTCGGCTTAAAACGCTCCAAATTACGCTGAGAAATTTGTTTTCGATCCAGTTTTTGTTGAATTGTTAATGTGTGCGGCACTAACTTTCCAAACAGTTTTTTCATACGTAATTCTTCATGTAAAATATGGAGTACTCGTTCGTCTGAGATACCTATGGCATTAGCAATTTCACGCTTAGTCAAACTTGGATCTTCACTAACCATATTATGTACCTGCTCAATGATTTCTGCTGTGGTTGCAGTTTTTGGTCGTCCTTCGCGTGGATCGTCTTCAAGGCTGGTACGACCACGTTTAAATTCACCAGCCCAAAATTCAACGGTGCGTTTTGAAGGTGAGAACTCCTTATAGACTTCTAACAATTGTTCATAAATTTCCTTTGCTTTTAAACCCATCAAAACAAAGAATCAAATGACTGCACGATATTAAATTTTTTCCATATTAAAAAAAATCAATGAGACGTTAACTTCAAATGGCTTGTAAACAAAGAAAGAATTGACAGAATGACTTGCAACTTTGCATGTGTTCTCAGGACATTTATACCAAATTGAGAAAAAAAAGTTTGGAGCTAGCAGTGCCATCTCTTGGTGAGCGCAGGAACTTTTCAACCAACCTGTATATATCAGTTTGTCATTCCGCTTGTAATATGTCGAAATATAGGTTTAAGACCCCATAAGGTATATATATTAGTGATCCTTATGCAATTTTAAGTCGATTTAGCGATGTCCGTCTGTCTCTCCGTCTGTCTGTTGAAATTGCGATCACGACGCGAAGACGCAAGCGGGGGTGCCTATTTTTACCCAGATTATTGAACATCCTACCGAGCAGTTTGGTATTTAAAACGAGCAAAATCGGTTAAGCGGTTCAAAAGTTATGAGTGAAAATGTGAAGGTACCTCTAAATTTTCCATACAAATTTGTACAATTTTTCTGTATTTATTTTTGTTTTCTGTTAAGTAAAAATGTTATTAAGTCCTCTTCTTGTTCGATTACATTTATTGTCTTACATTCTATGAGAATAATATCATTTTAGAGCTATATGTGTGTTACTCTTAATAACTAAGTTAACGTTAAAAGCAACAATGTTAAAGTCGCTTACAGAGCAGACCTCTGTAAATAACATTACTAAAACTAAATAACAAAAGTTCTGTTACATAAATTGACAAAACATATTCATATTACAGTTCATGCAAAATTTAGTATATACGTATATCATCTTCAGCCCCTATGGTGGAGGGTATTCAAAGATTCGGCACAGCCGAATTTAGCCCTATTTTTACTTGATTTTCATTTATGTTATTTTAGTTTTTTTTTTCTTCAATTAAAATACGTCTTCTGTTTTTTACATCTTATCACATAGAATATGGATTTTTTACTTTGTAATGGTTTTTTTTATTTTTAAAAATTTCTTAATAATAAATTATAAACTAAAAATAAAATTATTTTGTTTTATTTAAAAGATAATCAAAAAATATATATATTTAATTAGATCTGAAAATATTGTATCAAATTGAATCTCTTCAGAAAAATATAATATATATTAATATCTTATTGAATCTGATTAGATATTACAATTCGAGATGAAATTAGATCTGCCTACATGTGGTACGCCAGATCTGTCTAGATTTGAACAGATCTAATTAGATCTCAAATTTGTTCCCAATTTTGAGATCTAATTAGTTCTGATCATATTTGCCACGGCATCTGATTAGATCTGTAACAATTAGATCTACACGGGCATTTTATTTTTTTTATTTGGTATTTTAAACTGACAAAGTTAGTTTTCAATTGTCAAGGTAAATTTTTACCTGTCAACAAATTCATATGCAAACCATGAAGACTTAGAAAATTAATTAACTTTAATGTATTAGATTAATTTCGTAGTCTAGACGAGCTATAAGCTCTCTGTGGAAACAATAAATTTTGTCCGATCTGTTTAATTTTTTATCGTTGACAAGAGAGAATAAAGTAAAATTATGCAATTATGTAAAATTACAGATGAATAGTGCAAGTCGAAGATGAATTCCAATTTTGCTGAAACTTTTCAATAATATTTTTGACATCTATCTACTACTTTCTCTTTAAACTTAGAATTTGATCCACGCTAATATATAAACATATGAGGCTTTCCATACTAGCTATCCTCTTTGGGGAAAAAAGGACTCACACGCAGAAAAAAAACATGGTTGCAACATGATCACTGCAACTATATTATGCTTGCTGTATTTAGGTATGGTTGTGTCACAATCAAGTTATTGGTTTATAAATAAGTTCTTATCATCATTATGGTCGCTACCTTCATTATAATAGTAAATATTTTATTATTTCATTATGGCCACTTTCTATTTTAGTTATAACATGATTGGCTCTGACCATACTGTGGTAACAAAAATTCTGACTATGAAAAAAATATGATAATTATGCAACAATAAAATGCTGGCAACAATCAATACTTATAAATCAAATAAAACATAACTTTGGCATTTACAGTCATAATATTGTCTTGTTTTAAAAAAAAAAAAACAAGTAAAAAAGGTCTAAATTCGGCTGTGCCGAATCTTTGAATACCCTCCACCAATATCCTAAAAAGATGTTCTCTTCTGTTTTTGATACAAATTATATAAAAAAACTTTTGAAGTCAAATTATGTAGGTGAAAAAATTTTTTGAGGTGAAAAACTTTTTTAGATATGAAAAGAACTTTTTTGGTGGAAAAGAAAAATTAGATGTGAAAAAAAATTTTTAAGGTGAAAAAATTTTTTGTGGTGAAAAAAAATTTTAGTGGTGAAAAAATGTTTGAGGTGAATACAAAATATTTACTGCTAAGCGACTGGTGAAAAAAATATGAGAAAATATGTTATGTACCAGTCGCTACTATGAAATTGTACTAAATTTGTATGGGCAACTTAGAGGACTGCACAACATTTTAAAGCATAGTTTTTGTCAAATACTCAATTTTGTTCCGGCTAATGGGAACTAGGGATGCAGCTGAATATGCCTAATGGAGAGAATGCACTTTCTGATGCGCCACGTATTGATAAATATTTGCAACGAATGTTCTTTCTTTAAAAAACTGAAGTGTGTTTGTCTAATAGAGAGAATACAGCAAAGAAATTAATTTATTGAAGAAAGAACATGAGTTGTAACTATTTGTCAATAGATGGCCCATCAGAAGGTGCATTCTCTCCATTAGGCATATTTTGCTGCAGAGCTAGTCTCCATTAGCCATATTGTGCTACAATATGCAGTAGAGTATTATTGATTTCTTCGTAACATAAATGAATATTTGCCAAAAACTATAAAAAATATATGTTTTATGTGCGTATTATACCTTAATTTTTTAAATCAATATTCATTTAGATGTTTAAGAGCACAATATTGCACTTTATTCATGTGTATTTTTTTATGAAAGAAAACATTAACATAAATATACATTTACCGATCCCTCAATTCTTAAAAATACAAATGGAACAAAAAAATACTATTTTATTACGTCAAACATTTGAAAATTTTACTTTAAAATTATGTAATAAGTCTACCAGTAACATCTTAATGCATTAGAATTTGACGTTTGTAGTTAATTTAATATTTTTGGTAAATAAATTGAAAGCCTAATCCAAGGCTATATCGCCATGGGGTGCCACCTATTCAAAAGTAGCGGCACTAAAGCAACTATGCATTTTGCTCTTTCTTTATATATCAATTTCTTTGGACCTAGCCATGGGGCAGGGTATTGTTTTAGTTAATTCAGCGATACCTATTCAAAAGTAGCGGCACTAAAGCAATTATGTATTTTGCTCTTTCTTTAGATATAAATGTCTTTGGTTACAAAAACAAAAAATACATTTTATGAAATGAAACGAAAAACCAACAAAGTTTTACAGAAAAACCCAATCAAGTTTACTATATCTCCTATAGTAGCCAAAGAATTGGAGACATTTTAAATGGAAAATCCTAACAAAATACGTCGGGAAAAATTATGAAAATTTCATAAAACGATTTTTAAATAGTTACGTCTATGAAAATGCTGATGTTCTACCCTTCTGTAGGTACGCCATGTCGTTGCAAGCCAGATTTGTTGAGAAACTTGAGCTACACGATAATTTGCTTGTCAGCCAAATATACAAAAACGAGAAAAACACCATCAATGGACGTATTAACGACAATCCAGCTCCTCTCGACCTTACCTCATTCTATATGAGCCCAGCCTCCAGCAATCATAATGGCTGAATATGATATACGTATATACTAAATTTTGAATGAACTGTAATATGAATATGTTTTATCAATTTATGTAACAGAACTTTTGTTATTTAGTTTTAGTAATGTTATTTATTTAGTTTAAGTAATGTTATTTACAGAGGTCTGCTCTGTTAGCGACTTTAACAATGTTGCTTTTTACGTTAACTTAGTTATTACAGAAACTCACATATAGCTCTAAGAATGTTATTATTCTCATAGTATGAAAGACAATAAATGTAGTCGAACAAGAAGAAGACTAAATAACATTTTTACTTACTTAACAGAAAATTAAAATAGATACAGAAAAATTGTACAAATTTGTATGGAAAATTTAGAGGTATCTTCACATTTTCACTCATAACTTTTGAACCGCTAAACCGATTTCGCTCATTTTAAATACCAAACTGCTCGGGAGGATGTTCAATAATCTGAATAAAAATTGGCACCCCCGCTTGCGTCTTCGCGTCGTGCTCGCCATTTCAACAGACAGACAGACGAACATCGCTAAATCGACTTAAAATTGCATAAGGATCACGAATATATATACTTTATGGGGTCTTAAACCTATATTTCGACATATTACAAACGGAATGACAAACTGATATATACCCTCACCATATATGGTGGAGGGTATAAAATATTGTATTAGTTCAGTCGCCCATATAAAAATGATAATAATATATGATCATTTTCACCTGGGGGTTTTATTTTCCAAAATGCCTTTTACACATAACATTACAAAAAATTCATCGTCAAAAAGATTCTATATAAAGATTTTATATTTTTTAATTCTTTTCAATAAAAATAATAATATTTTGTTTAAATATGTTTATTAATTCATTTCTTGTAAAATAACGACTTTCTTGTGGAAAAGTACTCAGAATATTAATAAATATTTTTTTTTTTTGTAGGAAAAATTCCGTAGAACTCAAGAGTTGTTTTGTACGATTACTAGATTTTTAGACATTTTTCTGATAAAAACATTTCTAGATTCTGTAAAATTTTTCTTAAAGTAAAATTCTAAGATAAAAACTTTATTATTACTTAAAAAAAAAAAAACGTTGATTCTAAGGCCTTTATTTAAATAAAAAATTCTTAGATTCTGAGGGCTTTTCTTCATGAAAAAATACTTAGATTCTAAGGACTTTTTCTAGTAGAAATATTTTTAGATTATAAGAACCTTTTCTAAAAGAAAAAAATCTGCAACGCTAGGACTATATAAAAAATATCTTAAAAAGGTTCTATTAGAAAAAGTCAATAGAAATTGTGTTTTTTTTTTTTATTAAAAAAATCCTTAGAATCTACAAATTTTTTAGATCAAAAAATGTTTCTTGAAAAAGTTCTAAATATCAATATTTTTTTCTTTAGGAGCGTGGGAGAGTTGGTAGCGTGATAGGTTATTAGTGCGGAGGTCGTGGGTTCGATTCCCACCAGAGGCTCTGTTCTGTTTTCGCTACAACGAGCCGATGGCCTTTGTTGCTAGTGCTCGGTTATTAGGATATAATTTGTAATTATATGATTAATTTAAATATAAATAAACAAACATTTTTCTTTAGGAAAAACATTACTTAAAGAAATATTCTTAAATTTAAAGATATTTTTCATAATATAACTGCATGGATCATATTATGGCCAGGTATATGAAAACCTTCGGATTTAAAATTAAATTATCCGTGATTTACAAAAATTATTTTAATTAACGAATAAAATTAAAATTGATTTGATTCTTTGATTTAAAATTGAATTATTCAAAATAAATTATTTTGTTTGATTTACAAAAAGAATTATTTAAATCAACTTGATTCTTCCAATAAGAAAAAGATTAAATTATAGTAGTAAAAAATTCAATCAGAAAAATTAATTCGGAAAATAATTCGTCACAAATATATTTAAATTAACCAAAAAATTTTTCAATATTTACTCACTCCTACTTCCACCAACTATTTGAAAATATTGAAAAATTTATTTAATTCTATTATCATCGTCTAATATAAAACAATAAGTATTGTCAGTTTTATATTGATACGATATATTTTTATTTAGCTAGGCAGTTGGCATGGAAAGTCACATACTATGTGTCTGTGTGATCTTACTTGTCAATGCATTTGTGTATGTTAAAATGTTTATAATTTCACAATAAGGGAAACATGTGCATTTAAATGCTGCTCGTCTTTTTTTAAACTCCTTTATGACTGTAGAATCTCTAATGTAAATTACAGATTTTTAAGAAGTTAATGTCGACTGTGCATAATAAATATGTTTTATTCTCAAATATAAATTTATATTTTTTCTGTTTTTTTACCGCTATAGTATTTTAATTTTACAAAAATGGTTTGTCGATTATAAGGGAATTTAATTTTATATAAAATATTTTAACTATGCTAGAAGAAATATTTAGTGTTCACTTCGAAAACTGCTATTTTTGACAATCACTAATTAATAATACACTTATAGAAAAAAGTATGTGAAAATGTTTGTAAGGCCCCGAGTAAAAAAGTTTATATATAATCATATGAGGCTTCATGTAATAATATGTTTTCATATTTCTATATTAAAATATGCCGGTATGCATTACCATGTATACTTCCATTACCATGTATACATCATATATTTTTGGGATTATAATTGTGCCGTACAATAATATAGTTATCATATTATGATAATAAAATAAGCATAATGTCACCATAATATTGTCCCAACAATTATATTCTAATTCGAAACTATTAAATAGTCCTTTAAATTAAAGAATATTTATTTAAGAAATGTTTTGCCTAAAGAAAAAATTTTATATTTAGGACTTTTTAAAAAAAACTTCTCTGATTCCATGGATTTTTTTAAAGAAAAATACTTCAACAAATTTTTTATATTCTAAGGACTTTTTAAATAAAAAACAAGTAAAAAAGGGCTAAATTTGGCTGTGCCGAATCTTTGAATATCCTCCACCAATATCCTAAAAAGATGTTCTCTTCTGTTTTTGATACAAATAATATAAAAAAACTTTTGAAGTAAAATTATGCAGGAGAAAAACTTTTTTAGATGTGAAAAGAACTTTTTTGTTGGAAAAAAAATTTAGAGGTGAAAAAAATTTTTAAGGCGAAAAAATTTTTTGTGGTGAAAAAAATTTTAGTGGTTAAAAAATGTTTGAGGTGAATACAAAATATTTACTGCTAAGCGACTGGTGAAAAAATATGAGTCGCTACTGTGAAATTGTACTAAATTTGTATGGGCAATTTAGAGGCACCTTTACATTTTCACTAGTTTTTTTAAACATGGACTGCACAAAAAACACATTTTAAAGCATAGTTTTTATCAAATACTCAATTTTGTTCCGGCTAATGGGAACTAGCTTTGCAGCTGAATATGCCTAATGGGGAGAATGCACTTGCTGATGCGCCACGTATTGATAAATAGTTGCAACGTATGTTCTTTCTTTAAAAAATTGAAGTGTGTTTGTCTAATAGAGAGAATACAGCAAAGAAATTAATTTATTGAAGAAAGAACATGAGTTGTAACTATTTGTCAATAGATGGCCCATCAGAAGGTGCATTCTCTCCATTAGGCATATTTTGCTGCAGAGCTAGTCTCCATTAGCCATATTGTGCTACAATATGCAGTAGAGTATTATTGATTATCTATTTTCTTCGTAACATAAATTAATATTTGCCAAAAACTATGAACAATATATGTTTTATGAGCATATTATACCTTAATTTTTTAAATCAATATTCATTTAGATGTTAAAGAGCACAATATTGCACTTTATTTATGTGTATTTTTTTATAAAAGAAAAAATTAACATATACATACATTTGGCAACCCCTCAATTCTCAAAAATACTAATGGAATAAAAAAAATACTATTTTCCTCTATGAAAATTTCTTTTACATAAAAATGTGAAACAAATGCTTTTATTACGTCAAACATTTGAAAAATTTACTTTAAAATTATGTAATAAGTCTACTAGCAACATCTGAATGCATTATAATTTAAAGTATGTAGATAATTTAATAATTAATTGATTGCCTAATCCAAAGCTATATCGCCATGGGACAGGATATAGTTTTAATGTGATTCTGCGCCACCTATTCAAAAGTAGCGGCACTAAAGCAATTATGTATTTTGCTCTTTCTTTATATATAAATTTCTTTGGACCTAGCCATGGGGCAGGGTATTGTTTTAGTTAATTCAGCGCCACCTATTCAAAATTAGGGGCACTAAGGCAATTATGTATTTTGCTCTTTCTTTAGATATAAATGTCTTAGGTTACAAAAACAAAAAATACATTTTATGGAATGAAACGAAAAACCAACAAAGCTTAACAGAAAAACCCAATCTGGCTTACTATATCTCCTATAGTAGCCAAAGAATTGGAGATATTTGAACTGAAAATCCTAAGAAAATGCATTGGAAGAAATTATGAAAATTTCATAAAACTATTTTCAAATAGTTACTTCTATGAAAATGCCGATGTTCTACCCTTCTGTAGGTACTCCATGTCGTTGCAAGCCAGATTTGTTGAAAAACTTGCGCTACACGATAATATGCTTGTCAGCCAAATATACGAAAGCGAGAAAAACATCATCTGGGCTGGATCTACATAACTTTCTCCTGTCGGTATACTTAATGGACGCATTAACGACGATCCAGCTCCTCAGGACCTTACCTCATTATATATGAGCCCAGCCTCCGGCAATCATAAGGGCTGAAGATTGTATACATACGTATATACTAAATTTTGCATGAACTGTAATATGAATATGTTTTGCCAATTTATGTAGCAGAACTTTTGTTATTTAGTTTTAGTAATGTTATTTATTTAGTTTTACTAATGTTATTTACAGAGGTCTGCTCTGTTAGCGATTTTAACATTGTTGCTTTTAACGTTAACTTAGTTATTAGAGTAACACACATAAAGCTCTAAAATGTTATTATTCTCATAGTATGTAAGACTACATTTATTGTCGATTAAGAAGAAGACTTAATAACATTTTTACTTACTTAACAGAAAACAAAAATAGATACAGAAAAATTGTTAAAATTTGTATGGAAAATTTAGAGGTACCTTCACATTTTCACTCATAACTTTTGAACCGCTTGACCGATTTTGCTCATTTTAAATACCAAACTGCTCGGGAGGATGTTCAATAATCTGTGTAAAAATAGGCACCCCCGCTTGCGTCTTCGCGTCGTGATCGCCATTTCAACAGACAGACAGACAGACGGACATCGCTAAATCGACTTAAAATTGCATAAGGATCACGAATATATATACTTTATGGGGTCTTAAAACCTATATTTCGACATATTACAAACGGAATGACAAACTGATATATACCCTCACCATATATAGTGGAGGGTATAATAAACTCTATGAAAGATTCTATTCTAATTAAAACATTCTAAGACGTTTCTGAGTTTTTTTTATAGATAGTCCTTTAAGTCTTAGTATCTTTCTTTTAGCAAAAGTTCTTATAATATAAGAATGCTCCTACTAGAAACAGTCCTTAGAATCTAAGAAAAAAAGGCATTAGAATCTAAGTTTTTTCAGAATATAAGAATTTTTATTTAAGAAATAGTTTGCAGAATCTGAGAATTTTACTTTAAGGAAAAGTCCATAGAAAATAAAAATGATTGTAAATTTCTTGAAATCTTCAAAAAAAAATCTTGTTATTTTTATTGAAAAGAACTAAAAAATATAAAAGTTTTTACATAATCTTTTTGACAACACGCTGAAAAAAAAAACGCCGTGCTGGAAATATAATATTCTGGTAATATACATATATTTGGAAACGCTGTAAGTTATATTTACCGCATTTATAATACAATATGCTTGCCTGCAAATATAATATATTTGCTTGTAAATATATATATGTTTGAATCCTTTGAAATGCATCTACCGGCAAACATATATATGTTTGCCTGCAAATAAATATATGTTTATCATTATTATGTTTGCATCCCACAAGTATAATAATGATAAAGTTACAATTGCAAATATATGTTTATTTGAGTGGAAAAATACAAATATTACAATGTTTGCCTGGAAACATATGTATAATAACAATAAATATAAAATACTTGGAAATCTACTTCAAATATACATATGGTAGTTCATAAACAAATATATATTTGCCTTTAAACATATTCAAAGATGTCTTTTTCCTGCGTGAATGAATTGATTATTATCTTTTTGCATTTTTTACAATTTTTTTTTGAAGAAAATAAGACAGTAATATGACTGTAAATGTCAGTCATGTTTTATTTTTAATTACTATAATTATTTTTTATAATTTATAATTATTTATTGATATTTTTTCATAGTCAGAAATTTTGTTACCACAGTATGGTTACAGTCAATCATGTTATAAAATAGAAAGTGGCAATCATGAAATAAAAAAATATTTACTTTAATAAAAAAGACAATCATACCCGAATGCAGCAAGAACAATTGTAGCAGCAGTGATCGTGTTGCAATAATATGCCATTATTTCTCAATGCTGTGTGAAATAAGGCTTTATTGCCTATGGCTTTATTACACGGCACCTATAAATTTTTTTTTTAATTATCTTTACATATATTGTGGCATACATGTTACATATAATCATATCAAATTATATATTGATCTTTATAAAATTATTTATTATAAGATATGGTATATGTTATAATATTATAATATATAAAAGTATATATATATATGTGCACAGCACATATTGCGGGGACGGGTTTTCGTTCCACAAGTTACTATGAAGACATTTTGTTACTTTGGGGACTGTCCTTAAACTTTTCGTTATTCTAGTGTTTACTCTGATCCGTTGTCAAAAATATTTTTGAATATGTTATGGGATATAATTATATATGTTACAATATTTCTAAACAAATTTGAGATATTTGTATATATGTTTCCGTATCTAGAGTAGTTTTGATATGATATAATATATAATGCGGCAAAATTACTTGTGGTTCCATGACAATGGTTTCGAATTTCAGCCAGAAAGATAAAAAAATATATTTTATATTATTATTTTTTCTCCATATTTCTTTTTAGTCAATTATATATGATTATTATTATTATTATAATAACATAATTATATATAATCAGATAAGTGTAGGAACAATTAAGTGTCATAAATTCAGTAATGATATGCAGCACTTTTTCCTGAACATATAATTATATATAAGTCCCAAAGGTATAATTATATATAACACAATTTTATGAACAATGATCCCCAAATCTAATCCTGGATCTAATTTTTTTCTCCCATTTTTTGGATCAAATACACAGAAAAACGTATCACAAAACTTTAAGTAATTTAAAATTTTTGTTAAAATTTGCATTCTATTTCTAACAATTTTTTGTTTTAAATGTTTGTAAATTGTTACTTTTCATATAAAAATTCTTTGAAAATAAAAATTGAAGTTACAAAAAAATTACAAAAAGTTTTTTGTACACTCAGAATATTATGTAGTTAACTGTTTGTAGTTTAATAAAAAAGTTTTCCGTTCCATTTAAAAATAAAGGAACATACATTTATTTTTCAAAGAAATATCTATATTAACTTTTTTATACATTTATTCGAAATAATTTACTATAATTTACCATTTTTTTTTTCATTTTTTTGAAATTTAATAAAAATTTACCCACAAAACGGAAACTTCTGGTTTATTTGTGTCCGTAACAGTTATTACAAATTCAAATTTTGTTTGCTGTCTGTTTCAAAAAAAAATTTTCAAAAAATTTCAATTTGTTTTTTATTTAAATTGGTTGTATATATACAAAATTTTTCAATACAAATTACAAGAACTTCATAAACACAAATACATACACAAATACATTCACACAAAAAGTGTTTATAGCTTCATATGCATACATACATTTTGTATTGTACGAGTATTTAAAAAAAAAAACAAAAAATACAAAAACGGAAATAATTTCAAATAAATGAAAAAAACATTTATTTTTTAAGGATTGGTGGGTAAAATTTTGACATTTATTTTAACTGATTATATCATTTGTTTCTTACGGATGTGTCAGTTGTTTAAACAACATTTAAAAATAAATAACAAATGGCATTTAATTTAAATGAAAACTAAGTAGACCGGTTTTTAAATGAAATATCATTTCTTTTAAATGGTATTTTCAGTTATTTTAACTTACAATTTTTTTTAAGTGTTTGATCATAAGATAGCATATATGAATCATATATGAGCATATATGACTATGTATGATCATGTATAACTGAACACAGCCATATAAAGGGTGTCCCAAGAAGAACGCAATTTTTAAATTTTAAATAAAACACAGATATTTAAAAAAAAATCGTGAAACTTTATTATATCGTAAAGTAGACAGAATGAGGTTATGTATGGAACAATATATCATGCAGATGGCCGCCGCGGCTTTGCTGGCATGCACGCGATCTTTTAATGAAATTTTCAATGACCGTTTTGCATGAATGCTGCGGTATTTCATTAATGCAGCATCCAATTTCCTCTTTTAAGGCTTGAGTCGTCGTCGGCTTATTCGCGTAAACCATCGACTACAAAAAACCCCAAAGAAAAAAATCTAATGGTGTTAAATCGCACGATCTAGGCGGCCAATTCTGATCTCCAAAACGCGAAATAACACTACCGGGAAATGACTGATGCAGCAATTGAATTGTTTCTCTGGCTGTATGACATGTGGCGCCGTCTTGTTGGAACCACATGCCCTCCACATTCATTTCTTTAATTCTAGGCAAGAAAAAACTGGTTATCATTTCACGATACCGAACACCATTGACTGTTTGCGCTTGACCTGCCTCATTTTCATAAAAAAAAGGTCCAATGATTCCTTCAGCCCAAAAACCACACCCCACAGTGACACGTTGAGGATGCATTTGCTTCTCGTGAATCACTCGAGGATTTTCCTCACCCCAAATGCGACAATTCTGCCTATTGACGAAGCCATCAAGATGAAAATGGGCCTCGTCACTGAAGATGATTTTATCGGCAAAATCAGCATTTTCATGTTGTCTCTCCAATACCCAATTAACGAACTCCCTTCGCTGTCCATGGTCAGCTGGCTTCAGTTCCTGAGTCAATTGAACTTTGTATGCATGAAGATGCAAATCTTTCGTCAAAATTCGCTGCAAAGTGGATTTGGAGACACCAATTTGCTGAGCTCGGTGTCGAATTGAGGTGGATGGAGTTTGAGCGACATCATCACGTACAGCTGCGACATTTTCGGTCGATCGACCTGGTCGATTGCGCGTTGTTGTCTTTACATCACTAACAGACCCAGTTTCGGCAAATTTATCCATTAATCTCTTTACAGTTGACTCTTTTGGAGCATTATTGTGACCCCAAATTGATCGCAATTTGCGAACTGTAGCCGCAAAGCTTTCACCATTTTGGTAAAACAATTTCACAATGAGAATGCGTTGTTCATTCGTGTAGCGCTCCATTTTTACTTATTGTTCAAATGTCAAACAATGACACTTCGAATGTTGCCAGATTTAAAAATTGCGTTCTTCTTGGGACACCCTTTACTTTCATATTTCGGATTATGTATATTGAACTATGCATGGACATATCAAATCATGCATGCTAACTTTTGATCATATACAAGTCCATGTATGATCTTGTATGTTTATATTCAGATATTTCGATATTTACATCGAAATGCTAAAATTTTGATAGGAAAAGTCTGAACAGTCTGAATATTTTTTGACAGTTTAGTTATAAAAAATTCCTAATTGTAAATTCCTAATTTCTAAAATCGAAGAAAGGTATTTTATTTTATATTTTTGTTTTATTTAAGATAAACATAAATCAAATAAAGAAGAAAAAAAAACCATCCACAAAAATCAATACACAGCTTAAGTATTTATTGTATCAAATAAACATTTGTTATAATTTATTCAATCATAATTTATATTTGAGCATTTTCTTATCTTATTTTCTTATAATAAAAATAATAATACAATATTATCCTTTAACATTTATGCCTTAAAAATACAATAATACTTAAAAAAACATTTACAAAACTTACAATACAAATATTTAATACCATTTTGAAATTCTGTTTATGATGGTATCCATTTACTCTACCTTAACCTAAAATACAATCGAATAATACGATAAATACGTACATATAATCTTAAGCAATTACAATTTAAATCACAATAACTTCACTTACACACAAAAATCTTAAACAATTTACACAATTACATATAATACTTAACGAAAAGAGATACTAGGGAATAGAAAAAAAAAATTAAGATAAAAGGACAAAATTGTTACACACACACAACAAAAAAAAAAATAAAAAAAAAACAATAGAACTTAAATTGTTATGACTTTACTATAAACAACACTTAGGCACGCAATTTTTTGGTGTTGAGGAGTAAAAGGTATGTTGGGTCTTAACCAAATACAAATTCTTTGGTAAATGGAGAAATGGTAAAAGCTGTGGTGGCTGATGGCAAACAAAAACAAAAAACCACCATTGATGGATAGAGCACGTAGCACATAGTTGGGAATAGAAATACATACAACCCAATAGGAATTGAAAATACCCGACAACTTCCATATATAAAGATTTTAAAGAAATCTATTACATATATGTATGAAAATGTATTTTAAGTCTGGTTCGAGAGGGATAGTGAAAAAATGTTTCCAAATGAAATTTTTTTCTTATTTTTCACTTTAATCATGAAGAATACACAGAAAAAAATATTTAGACACAAGCCGAATGGAATGCATTTTCTGGTCAGCTACGACCTTCATCAACATTCTTCGTGCCATGAAAGTGTTAATTGTTATATAACTCAAAAATCAACGGAAAAAGCTATTTATGCTAACATCCAGTTGATTTTTTTTTTTATTGAGTTTAGATGAAATTAAAATTATTCATTTTCTATGATCTCGAATCGGAGTAAAAACACATTTTCATTTATATAAAATAAAATAAAAAACTTTACTATGAAATCTATTACATTTTAAAATATTATCCACTATATTGGAACCGATTTTTTATATTTTCAATATTTTTTACTTCCAACATATTTTAATATGATTCCACCAGAAAATTATCAACACATCCGATAAACATAAGAGGAAAAAAACAATTTAAGGAATTTTTTATGAATTTGCAATGAACACTATTAATTAATGTAACATAACAAAATGGCTTTGCAAGGTACCTACATATAATGAACTGTTAAATTTTAATAATAAATAAATCGAATATTTAAAAAAAAAAAAAAAAAAAAAACATGTCGTACTCAGCAACTTTCAAATATTAATTATCTCTTTTTAAAAAATTATACATCATCCTGGATACGCCATTTTCTAATTTTGAAAAACTAATTTGTATTGAGATGTAAAAATGTCAAAATATCAGTTGGAATTCTAAGAGTTTGTCGATCAGCAGTACGTTGTGAGCAGTTAGTTACAATGGCCGGTCATTCACTGTTATCCGTCGACATTCTACGTCGTGTTTGTCGATTAATTTTTATATCTTAAATATTGAAATAGTTTAAATTATTGTTTTCCTAAATTAAATTATCAAATAAACAATTTTTCTTTTAAATAAAACAAACTCTATATTCTCATTCCGAACAGTTTTTTAAAAAATCATTCGCCATATTAAAAATCAAGTAGAAACATTATTAAATTCAACAGAAAAAGTTTTTGTATTCAAACTAAGTATACTTTTTTTTCAATTTAAATATGTTCCTGCTTATTTTTAAAAGGCAAAAACAAATTCTAATATATTGAAATAATTCTTTAAATAGGAAAATGTTTAATTTAACTGGAATTAGAAATAGAAAAATAAAATGTTCATATAAATATGATATAATAATTGATTTAACCGTTTTTTTTTTCTCTGTGAAGGATCCGCCATTTAGAATTTTAAAAATCCTATATTAGCTTCATGTTCAAGTAACAGTTTTAAAGCCAATTTCGAAACTTTTAAAAATCATTTACATTTAAATTTAAGATTTCTTATAAATCTGATGCTTCATTTCACTCACCAAAAAAGTCTGTAATGGCAACTGAAAATTTTGCTGTTATTACGGGAAATTCTGCTAATTTGAGCCCAGCGGTATTTTTTGCTAATCTTAGCAACACATGTCTGCTGACGTGTAGTACAATGAAATTAGTAGAAAAATTAGTAGCCGCTTGTAAATTTTAGTAGACTTTTTGTAAAGTGGAATTTAAAATCCGTTTGCTAAAATCAGCAAAAAAATTGCTAAATACTATTAATATTAGTACAAAGTTTTAGATTTATTTTTTTCATCGAGCATCAAAAATTTTAATTATATTTTTTAAAAAACGAATTAATCATTTTGCTTTAATTTGGTAATTTCTGTTTTGAAAAATATTTTGGTCAAATTTTTTTTACTTTTAAGGTTAAATTTTAATTGTTTTTAGGGCGGATTTTAAGAACTAAAAAACCTTTTTAGTGCTATTTTAAATGGATGTCCTCTTTTTAGACATGAGTCGGTATCTTCACTTCCAATCCCTTTTTTGATATATGTAACATTTTAAGGAAATTTAATTTTGTAGGTTTAAGTTTTAATTAGAAATAACATTTCCTTCAATATCGACTTTTTTAAAATTAGTAATTTTTTTTTTTTGCTAATTTTAGCAAATCGGTTTTCAAAAATTTGTAAAATGATTTCTGAAATTAGCAACGTTAATTTGTAGATATTCTGTAAAAATTTTGTAATTTGTAAAATGTAAATAGCAAAAAGATTTGCTAAATAATAATTTTTTACTAAAAATCAGTACAAAAATAGTAGAGTGCGATTGAAAACTGTTTACAAATTTTTCTACTAACTTTTTTTTCTGAGTGTTGTATATAGAAACCCCAAAACTCTGTCATTAAAAATTGAATACGATTTTACACACAACGTCTCTCACATTGGATTCGCCATTTTGTTTTTTGAAAAGTAAATGACTGAAACGTATTTAGGCAGCCCAAAACCCACAATGTCTATGCATAAGTCTGTACGAGTCTAAGGTTTACTGTTTTTTTTTTATATGCCATCTCTGATGTTTAGGGGGTAAAATTAGTGCAAAAAATAGGTACTTTCTCTTGTTTTATTATTTTAATATTTTTTCTTAAGTTAAGATTTCTATTAACTTTTACCTCACGGCTAACGGAAAATTAAATTTTTTAATAATTAAAAAAATTACTGTTTTTGGATTTTTACAAAAAAATTAGTATGAATAAAAATATAAAACAAATATTTACTAGAAACAAATTATATAATTTAGAAGATTTACCATTTATAAATTTTGAGTGAATTTTCCAATTAAATAACCCTTAATAAAACTTTGCACACCTAAGATATTAAGGGTGTTCCTATAAAAACTTTCTTAAAATCTGGGATTTTTTAGTAAGAAAAATTTATTTCAAAACATACTTTTGCCCTGATGGTTTTCTTAAAGAAACATGATTTTATAATCTTTGGATCTAAGAGACTTAAACAAATCTTCTTAAAACGGTTTCTATAGGAGAAATAAAAAAAATAATACTTTTTAACGGCTGAATTTGTCAGATAATGTGGTGGAATGGTTAGTCCTTTGGACTATTGCACAGATGGTTGTAAGTTCGATCCCTACCGACAGAAACATCAATTGATGAGTTTGCTTTCCCTCATACATATCGCAATGTCCTCTTTTGGTGTTACCATAGCACTTAACCCCTTCGAAGTAAAATAACATAAAAGGGCAACCACTAAAAATAACTAAAAAATTTCAACCATTTCGCCAACTCTCATTAGATTGTAGGCAACCACTGTTCTAACATTTATCATCTCGGGCAATTACAATGTTGTCATATTTGAGGCTCTTCATCTCTCACCACCTTTCATCCCTCCTCTGTTCCCTTTCCAATGAAAGCAACACATTAACTTATAGGAAGAATTTCACGATTGTTGCTTCCCTTAAAAAAAAAAAAGAAATGCCAACTTTTGGGCCTGGCACATTTTTCCATAGCATTCCCTAATCCCTAAATACCTCCAATATCTACAATGTTATAAAAATTTAAAATTTCAATATGGTACTAGAAATTACTTTTTATGTACAAAAGTACATTTTAGGTTCACAAAATTAATTATAGTATAAACTACATCATCCTCCCGATCTTTAAAAAAAATAATTCCTTAAATCAATTTTCAAATCTCATTTAAATTTTGACGAATTAATTCGCGATTTCATTTTTCTGATTGAATTACTTTCTACCATAATTGAATATTTTTCTTATTAGAAGAATCAAGTTGATTTTTACTTAATTCTTTTTATAAATCAAACGAAATAATTCAATTTGGATAATTCAATTTTATATCAAAGAATCAAATCAATTTTGATTTGATTCGCGAATCAGAAAAAGAATTATTTTAATTCTCGAATATGATTTCATTCGCGAATTAAAAAAATTTTTTTTAAATCGCGATTAATTTAATTTTAAACCCGAAGGGTTTCATGGAATTTTTATAAAACAGCCTCCTCGTGATGTCTTCCGATTTGCTCCATCTCGCTTAGTTTACGAAATAACGACCATTTTAAAATAATTAAATTTTAAATCAAAGAATCAAATCAATTTTGATTTGGTTCGCGAATCAAACAAAAAGAATTATTTTAATTCTCGAATATGATTTGATTCGCGAATTAAAATAATTTTTGTTCTTAAATCACGATTAATTTAATTTTAAACCCGAAGGGTTTCATGGAATGGAATGATAGGTCCCCAAAGAGTTTCCTGGAATTTTTATAAAACAGCCTCAAGGTGACTATTTTTTTTTATCAATTTATATGATAATATAAATTAAAAAAAAAACTCGGATAAAACAAATTTTGTTCTTATAAAAATAGGTCACCCTGTGGCTGCTTTAAAAAAATAGATACCTCGGGATATCTTCCAGGCCTATTTTTAATACTCCACAGGAGCAAAATTTTTTTCCGTTTTGCCCTATCTATCCCTATCATTTTAAAAAAATTACCATTTTACAAAATGACGAATATCTAGAAAACTAAGCTAGATTTACAATTAAATTTTAATGTTTTTTTATTTTGTATTAATTCGCAAATTTAATCAATTTTTGTTCAATGAATTGGTTCAATTGAATCAAAAAAGATTAAAATGAAATTGATTAATCAACCATGATATAAAGTCTGATTTAATAAATTGATTTATAAATTATTGAATCAACTCACTGACTTACAAAAAGAATTGTTTTTTTTCATGAATTAATTAAATAAAGATTTATCTTTTTCAAGGTCTGTCATCCCCGAATATTTTATTATTTATAAAACAGCGCATTTATAAGAAATTTAATTAAGGTTCTAATAGTCCAAACTTTTTCATCCCTTTCATCCACAGTGTTTTTGTTACAAATAATGTAAAAAATAATGGAGGTGAAATAAAATTTTTTGAGGTGGAAATTTTTTTTTTTGGATGTGAAAAGAAGTTTTGTGGTAAAAAAACAATTTTTGAGGTAAAAAAAAATTTTTTTTTTAGTGGTGAAAAAAATTTTTTAGGGTGAAAAATATTTAAGGTGAATATAAAATATTATTCACTTTTTAGTTGAATATAATTAATTTTTTTAACTAAAATTTTATTTTCATCTACTTAAATTTAAATCGAAATTTAAATTTAAGTCAAAATTTCTGATAAATTAACTGATTTTTCAGTAATTTTTATGTCAAGTGGATTTAAAAACTATTTATTTTATTCCTACTGGGTTATTCGCATCTAAATCCAGCGAGTAGCAGCGTACAGCATAAGCCGGGAAACAGTCAAAATTTATGTTAAATTGAGTGATTTTTCAGTAATTTTTATTTCAAGTGGATTTGAAAATTATTTATTTTATTCCTACTGGGTTATTCGCACCTTAATTCAGTGAGTAGCAGCGTATAGCATAAGCCGGGAAAAAGTCAAAATCTCTGTTAAATTAACTGATTTTTCAGTAATTTTTATTTCAAGTGGATTTGAAATTTTTTTATTTCATTCCTACTGGGTTATTAGCACCTAAATATTACGAGCAGCGGCGTTCAACAAGGAAACATGTTTGTACGATTTTTTTAAAGCCTTGATTGCTATTGAAAAGCTATTAAACTTTATGTTTAACACGTGTTAAATCACGTCTATACCTGTTTTGGCGTTTTTCTAAAAATTTTGTTTTCACAAATCACTGCAAAACTAAATTCCAATGAAACATGAAATGATAAAACATCACAATGCTGATGATGATGATGATGAAGGTGTATGATGAATATACTACAAATATAGCTAATATTTTAGAAATTTTAAATTTGGCTCCTAAAATCCGATTGAGTTTGTTAAAAGTGTTTGCATTGAAAATTTAAATTTTTGCCAACATTGAATTTGTGTTCAATTCAATTTTATCTATCCTCACTGTAGACTTATATCGGTGGAAAATGATGATGATGCCATACTATTGGGTGAATATAAGCTGTTATAGCTAATATCCTGTGAATCTGTACCATGTTCCAACATATCCATTAGGGCTATAATATAAGTTTGTGCCATTTGTAATGTTTCAAATTTGGAAAGTTTTTGTTCCAGTGATGGTGCCGGTACCACTTCTCTTAAACGATCAAATGCCTCATTTAAACCATTCATACGTTTACGTTCGCGTGCATTGGCCGCCTGGCGTCGTTTTTTTAAAACTGTCGGACTAGGAGGATTTATGGGATTTATATGATTAATTAACACAGATTTCTTTGATTTTGAACAGGATTTTTTTGATTTTTTAGTTGATTTAGTGTTTGCACTTGAATCCTTATTTACAATGTTCTTCTCATTATCTTCTGTTGTAGTTGCTATTGCCGTTGATGAGGCATATTGTTGATTGTAATAATCTGGCAAGGGTATTGTAGTTATTGCTGGTGTTAATGGCCATGAATCCGTATATACCTGATTGTTTATATAGTTGGCTCCTGCCGGATAGCTGGGACTACCCATATATTGTGAACTATCATCTTCGGCCGAAGATGAATAATGAAATTCCGTTAATGAATTAGCATTTGGTAGATATTTATAGCAGACACTATAATTTTCACTTATGTTCATGTTTTGAATTATTTTTCAAAAATTTTAATCTTCCAATTAACGTAATTTTTTTTGTTATTCACTATTTGTTTTTGTTATAAAAAATTTTTTTATTTTCTTGTCAATAATGATCTTAACAATTCAAAGGTCTAGTTTGAACTAATCTTCATTGGGAATTTCTTTCTTTACTTTTCAACTTTTAACTATCATTTAAATTTCAATTCATTCCATTAAAGACGAAATTCAAAAAAAAGCGTCAGTTGGTTAAATTAGTTTATTCATTTACAATTAGACCAACTGTTCTTCTCTCTAAGCTATGACCATGTGTTGCCACACTTTGGCTCGTGAGTAGCACGAGCTGTGTTTATGTCTGAGGTCTTCTACATTTAACTTTAATCTATCGTTATTATCATCATACACAAAAAAAAAAGAAAGAAACAAGGATGAAAAAAAGGTTCTCTATTATCCCTATTGTTGTTGTTGTCCTTTTGCAGTTAAGAACAAATATTTTTACCATTTATGTTGACCACTTTTATTTTAAAGTTGATAAGTTGGTTCCGTATTGCAAATAGTACATAAATAGTGCATAAATTAAATAAGGATCATCATTAACATATCATCAAACAAAATACACACACAAAAAAAAAAAGAGATCCTTATTAGGGTGGCATTTTTATTATATAATTAGTTTGTGCCGATGTGTGTAACAACCAAAAAAGTCGGTCATATTCCCACCTGTTAGTAGTATCAGAGCAAAACTTTGGTAATGGGTGCGATATTCTCATGCGTTACCTTGTAATGATAGCTCGTTACCTTTTTCATTATTTGCAAGCATAAAGTAATAAGTTACTCATTATTGATTACGTAATAATATTGATTTATAAATGTAAAGTAATAATTGAAATATTTTTGAAAATCTATTTTTAGATACATTACTTTGTGTTTTTTTGTAAGCAAAAGGGTAATGTATGTTTGTTTTAATAACACTAGTGAAAAAACGAAGCGCAACAATTCATTTAAGTTTAAAGCAATCAAATACTATATGCGTCGATAGCTCAGTGGGTAGAGTTCTTGGCTGGCAACCAGAGTTCCCTGGTTCGATTCCCATCATGACCACATTATTTTTAATTACAAATTTTTAAAAATCTATTTTTAGACACATTACTTTTTCCACTCTCGTACATTATCACCTCTAAAGTAATGGGTATATACATTGCTTTGAGGCTCATCGCCTGTAAATTCATCAATGAAATATGATGTAAAGTAATCCATCGGCCCCTGTGGCTATACATTACTTTACCCATTATTTGGTAATGTGTGGTTTTGCTGGGATGTATACCCAAGGATGGTATAAAACTAAGGATGTACAAAATGCCAAATTTTTAGCTTCAAGTTTGGCCTCGCTGTCTCGATGCCTGTTAGCCGTGACCAAAAAGTTCTTAGCTGAAACCATTAAATTCTCATTGTTCTTATTCTTATTCATCCTGAGTTTGATACCGCTCTTGGTATACCGTTTGACTGAAAATAATTTTCTGTTCGTCGTTTCATCTGCCGGTTCATGTAATTTTGTTCCCATTTGTATGGAATTTGAAAATTATTTCATAATTAAATAACTCCCAGTTTTAATTTTTTCCCCATTTTTTTTATTATTAATATTCAATTTTTTAAGCTAAAGATCTTTTTCTTTTTTTTATAAAATTTCTTATTTTAAAAAATTAAATATTAATATTAAAATAAGATCGAATAAAGTTATATAATTTTTTTTTTATTTCATTTGGGTGTTGGTTGGTTTAAGTGGCAGCTCACATCCTCTTAAGCATCAAGTAGAGTCAAAAAAAGACTCCGTTTTAAAAGACCACACCATCCGCACGGAGCTGATATACGGAAAACTGAAACCGACCCGAAATATTGATATAACGGATAAGATCATCCAATACTATGTCCAATATTACAGACAGAACAACCAGTATATGATCGCCCCAACTTAAATGCCGAGTGCCGGGCAATCACAGAGAAGACAACCTACCATCTCCTCCTCACCTGGTATGCCACAGTTACGGCAATGCACATCGCGCACCCGCCCGAGTCTGTTACCTTGTCTGCCAGTGGTCCTTCAGAACGGCAGTCAGTCTCGAAACATTTCTCCTCGTCTTCCGGAAGCATTTCCCGAAGATCCCTCTCTTAACAGTTCCCAGCAGTTTAATAATTAACTTCGCTGTGGAGATATTTAGGGAAGATTGTGCCCTCTCATTTCCCTAAAAGACCCTGTGACCAGGGATTCATACCAATGTAATTAGCGACTGTTTTTCCTTATACTGACCGGTGGGGGTAGAAGATGTAATCCACCAGTTAAGGGACATACGTATACTCCGCCTGGCTGCTGATAAAGACATAACTCATTTTTGAACCACCAGAGTATAGAATGATGTCGAATCTAGCTTAAGGATCCCTCCTATTCCATTCCTTTCTGGAAGGAAACCTGACCCGAAAAGGTATATCGAAGACAATTCTAGGAGTAGGGAAGTCAGATTGTAGTCTAAGCTCCGGAAGCATCTAGTTGAAAAGTCTAACACGTCCTTAGATTCTGACCTTCCAAGAACACGCAGCAGCAAGTTAGGCCGCATTGCTAGCAGAAGTCGCTTTCACAAACAAATCAATGGGAATAATATGAAGCATATCATTAAGATATTTTAGTCGAGCTCTAAACCCTTTACAATTACTTCGTCACCCTGAGCTTGGTGTTAACATTCCACCATAGTTTCGAGTCTAAAACAATATCTTAATAAAATTTAGCATGTTCGGAGAGAGAGACAGAGAGTTTGCAGCCCTGAAGCCGCTGCAGTCTGAAGCTCGATTCGGCCTTAGTGTTGAGCAACAGTTCATTTTACTCGGATTCACTTCCAGACCACAGGCAGAGACCCATATGCGCTGGTCCATATCCAAAGCGCTGGTCATGATCATAAGCAACGACCTTAGCAATCTGATTGTTTTACTTTACAAGAACTGAGTTAATAACCAGAAGCCGCAATGGGATTGAGATCACTCTACCTTGAGATGTTTCTCTCGTAACTTGTTTTGACCTCTCCCTATTACTCAGGCGGGCATTAAAATTTCGAGAGGCCAGTCGCTACTAAAAATCTCAACACCCAGATCCAAAACGGAATTATGTATTACATCAGTTCTAACAATGTTGTATGCTCCTTTTATTCAGCAGTAAAGGTATATTGTCCGAATTCCAAGAATCTCTCCACTACCATCACGGTTTCGTGAAGTACAGGGTGGCGCAAAAATAACCTTCTGATGTTTTTTGGCTGTAATTTAAAAAAAAATTAAAAACTTTGATTCTTCTTGTGGATTATTTTTATTTGGTCTTTTAATTTTTTTTACATCAAGTCGAGAATATGATGTCATGTAAATGGCCGCCGCCACAGTTGATTGTCATTTGAGCCCTTTTTATGGCATTTTCCATCACTTTGGCCAAAACTTCCGGCGATAGGTCCTCACATTCTTGACGGATATTGTCTTTAAGAGCTGCAAGAGTCTGAGGCTTGTTGACATAAACCCGCGACTTCAAAAAGCCCCACAAAAAGAAGTCTGGAGCGGTCAAATCAGGCGATCTTGCTGGCCAGTGCAAATCGCCAAAACGGGAGATTAGGCGCCCGGGAAATGCAACCTTCAGCATATCGGTTGTGGCACGTGCAGTGTATGGCGTTGCACCGTCCTGTTGGAACCACATGTTTTCCAATCCCAATTCATCAAGTTGCGGCAAAAAGAACTCGTTTATCATTGCTCTGTAGCGCTCACCATTCACAGTAACCGTTTGGCCCGCGACGTATTCGAAGAAAAAAGGTCCGATGACTCCTCCAGCGAAAACAGCACACCATACAGTGACTTTGAGCGGGTGTAATGGCTCTTCGTGGGTTTCACGCGTATTTTCAGTGCCCCAGAAGCGTAAATTTTGCTTATTTACATACCCGCTAAGATGGAAATGGGCCTCATCCCTCATGATTATTTTTGATGAAAAATCATCTTCATTATTGCTCAAATAAATAGTCACTAATATTCCGCGTTCTGGAGCAGTGTAGCGTAACATTGTTTATTAACGTGTATTTCGCATGTGTTTACTACACAAATGTCAAAACAGAACTGACATTAGGGGCCAATCGCAAAATTTATAGCATTTTCTGATAGGAGGATTACTTTTGCGCCACCTTGTATAGTTTCCGTTAAGCGGCTCTTGTAGTCTTTCAAGCAGCTTAAGCAGAAAAGACGACATACTTTCATAATGAATAACTCTTAATTTATCTTATTGACATTCGAATGTTTGAGATATATGATTTATTAAATGATTTGTTAAAAATTATAACAACAAATTTGGAGGTAATCGACCCAAAATAATATGAAAAGGAACAATTCTTTAACATTTTAATGAGAAAATTCGGTGCTTAAGTTGTCAAAATTTCATAAGCTGACACAATAACTACTAAATTTTGTCATTAACTTGGTGAATCTACAGAAACTTTAATAGAATTGTATTTGAAAATTTGAATTTAATTATTCGGTAAATTTTAACGGGATATTCAGTAATCGGGTATTAAATAACTGCCACACTAATTCTTGTAGTCGTAAGTATGAAGCAAGTTTGCAGTTTAGTTTTGATCATAATCATTTTTATAAGTGAGGGTGATGTTATGGGATAGAATGCGAACGAGGGTAGTTTTTTCTGTTCAATTTTTTTTTTTTTTTGTTTAAAAGAGGGTGTAGTTTTAAAAGTAGGTTCTCCTCACAAAAACAGTTATTGCCCTAGGTTGGGGTGCCATTCATAGTAGTCAAAGTTTTCTGAATGTCAATGCACGATAAGAAGTGTTAAAAAAATATACTAAAACGGAATGTATGCGGTGTGTAATACTTGGATTTGTATGGAATTAGATATGCTATAGTAAAAAAAATTTATCCTGTGGACAAAAATATAGTAATTTCCTATAAATTCGCTGAAATTAACTAGCTGTCGTCGCTAAGCTAAAAGAGATATAATTGTTAGTTTTACAATTTTTATTAGCAATGATGCACTTAATAAGTCCTCAAAGTGCAATTCATAAATTTTTAAATTTTGTTTAACGAAATTTTTCAAAAAACTAAAATTGGGCTTTGAAAAGGGTTTTAAAATTTTTTGCTATTTTTGATTATACTTAGAAAGGAGAAACCATTATCTTGTAGAGCCAAAAAGTCATATCTAAGTATTTTTAGATCTATAATAAAAAAAAATATACGATTGAAAAATTTCAAAAATAAAAATTTGTTTTTAAATTTCATGATCAGAATTTGTAATAACTGCGATGTTATCCCACTGATTTTTAATTTTCATATATTTAAAAAAAAATAGACAAGTAGGTAAAATGATTTAATAATTATTTTTTGTAAAAAAAATATTTTCATTGAAAAAATTAAAATAAAAAAAATCTTAAAAAAAGTAATTTGTAAGCCTTTTTTTCGATTGTCATCAAAATCTATACATATTACTTCAATCTAAAATAGACAAAATTGAACCCATACTTCAATCGCATTTTCATATTATAGAACACCACTAGTAAACTTTTTAAAATCCGTTTAAATTCTTTTAAAAGCTAAGCTTTCTGGCCATAACGTGATTAAGTCAAATTCAGGGAATTCAATAAATAAAATGACTCCTTTAAGAAATTAATAGAGGGAGTAATTTCCTTCAGGAAGTTAAATGAAAAATTTCAATTCACTGAAAGAATTAAACAAAAAACTTAATTTGTTCAAAGAATTAAATGGAAATTTTAACTCCTTCAGATAATTATAGACACACATGAATGAATTCCCTTTTGATTTTACTCAACTGCGCACATAATTCATTTAATATGAAATGAATTGCTTGAGAAATATTTGAGTTAACTAGATTTGAAAGAATTTGTTAGTGTATGACTTCTTTTCATCTAATTCGTTCAGAGAATTAAATGAATATTTTAATTCCTTCAGAAAATTAAGTGCTTATTTGAATGAATTTGAAACAAATTAATTTATTATTTTATTAATTTCTATACAAATAGTTGAATTAATTAAATTTAAAAGAATTCTTTAGTATATGCTTAATGTTTTAGTCAAGTAATTTATTCGATAAATTTCTGTTCTTTAAATTCAGTCACTTTATTAATGAATTGATTTCTTGAATAAAAAAAAATGATTTCAATTTTTATAGAATTCATTAAAAAAATAATAAATTCTTTTAAACTACTTGGTATTGATTTCTAGCGTTGTGTCCCGCAAAATATTAATGCAATTTGAATATGCTGTAGAGTATAAAACACTAATAAGCACGTGTTTTTTTAAAATGCACAGTCTCATGTTTAGGTTTTAAAAAGCAGGGTCAGAAGTTATCCATTTTTAATTGTTATGATATGAAAGGTTTTTGTTATAAAATTTGTAGAATAAAATTTGTATTGTTTGAAATCAATAAAAATTTTCTTTTATAATGAATTCACCTATAATTAATAATTTTTATACCTACTTTATATGCAATACCCTCTATGAGCCAATTTCTTCAAAATAACTTTTTGATGGAAAATTATTCACTGATCTCTGACAAAAATAAATTTTAGTAATTTATCCAATTCATCCCAATCCAATTCGGCTATAAAAAAGTACTGATTATTTTTTCAAACTTCTGGCTTTATTGGAAAGGTTGAACTTTGTAATTGAAGAATGGAACAAAATATCATTCACAAGACTACCACGAGTGGCTCGGCAGTACTTCATCCGATCAACCCAATTTTTCAGTAAATCTCTTCAATGACAACTTCAATTTCATGTTTTAACGCTTCAATTGTCTCTGGATGGTTTGCGTAACATTTATCCTTAATAGCTTCCCACAGAAAATAATCCAAAGGACACAAATCACAGCTCCGAGGCGGCCAATTGACATTACAATTTCTGCTGATTATTCGATTTTCAAAAACAGTGTGTAAAATATTGATAGTTGCGTTGGCTGTGTGACATTTGGCACCGCCTTGTTGAAACCAAATGTCGTCCATGTCTTTCTCTTGAATTTTTGGAAAAAAAAAATCGTTTAGCATGGCACGGTAACGCTCACTTTTGACGGTAACGGCGGCTCTTTTCTCATTTTTGAAGAAAACTGGATATGCTACCGATTCAAATTTAAAATTTTAAATAGCCCACCCTATAAATGGAAACATAGACAAGATTTAAAGCCTTTTAATTCCACCGGAATATCATTACCTTTGGTAATCTAGTTTAGATGAAGTCAAAGTAATCAGTCGAGAATTCGTAGTATGATGTAAGATACAGCAATGCCCAATTCGAATTATTTTGTTTCTTTTTAATTTTTTTGTTATTTAGTGGTTATAATATAAAAAAAAAAATGTTCAAGAAACCGTTAAAACTTTAATAAAATTTCAAATTATATCATTTGTTTTACTATGCAATACCCTCTATCAGCCAAAAAAAAATATTTTAATTTTTCAATTGCAATATCCTCTATTAACCATAGTGCCGCGAATATAATTTTTTACTCTAAATGTTTTTTTCTTCACAGAAAATGTTTTTATACACAAAAAAAATTATGTTGGAAATTAAAAAAATTTTCACATCGATACAGTTTACTTAATTTTTCTTTTTTTTTTTTTAATTGCAAATTTATCTTAATAAAATATTAAATTAAGCTGACTTAAATCTGTATTTTATATAATTATTTGTTTTTTTTTTTTTTTGTAACCAATTATTAAGTAGATAAACTGTTGTTGTTGTTATTACTATATTGTATTCATTGGTTTATGGTAATGTAAATACCAGATAACAGACACTCCAGTGACAGGATAAGAGCCACAAAATGCATTGGCATCGCATGCCATCGAAAACAATAAAGAATAACAAATTTTGTCGACATTGTTATTGTACAATACTGAGTGTGAAAGTCTTTTAAACAATGTTATTGTTGTTTCACAAAGTATATTGGATGTTAATAATAAAATAAAAGATAAAATATGTAGAGATTTTTGTGCAACATTTTGAAACTCAACATAATCATTGTAGGATATTTAAACAAGGTGGGGCAAAAACCATCATCTGATTTTCTTTCGCTATATCTCTTGTTTAAAGTGAAGACTCATGTGATTTTTAACTGATTCTGTTTATTGGCACTTAAAAATGTTGTTTCAATTATTTGTTAAAAAACTATGTCCGACAAATGGACACCAGTTAGCTTTGATGCAAATTTGGGCACTTTTGATTACATTTTGCGCAGCATTTGTCGGCTCGAATATTGCTATTGAACAGCTCTAAGGTTCGTATCTTTTTCATGTACATCACCGAAACGCAAGACTACAAGCGCTGGGAAGGCATCCTGTGGGCAGTCTGTTGCATGCACTATGACAATATCGTTAAATAAGGTCAAATCGCCGTTAAAATAAGGTCAAATCACCTATTCCGACGTTACACCACTTGGTGACCTCGAAGGGGTGTAATGGTTCTTCATGATTTATGCAAGGATTTTCCGTTCCCCAGAACCGGGAATTTTGCTCATTGACATGGCCGCTGAGATAAAGATGAGCCTGTTGCTCATGATCAAATTTGAATCTCACGGCTTACACTCACCAAATAAAGTCTGTATTGTCAACTGAAAATTTTGCTGTTATTACAGGAAATTTTTCTAATTTGAGCCCAGCGGTTTTTTTTGCTAATTTTAGTTTCGTTTAGTACAATGAAATTATTAGAAAAAATTAGTAGCCGCTACTAAATTTTAGTAAACTTTATGCAAAGTGGTATTTAAAATCGGCTCGCTAAAATTAGCAAAAAAAAATTACTAAATATTATTAACATTAGTACAATCAAATTAGTATAAAAAAATTAGTAAGAGCTACTAAATTTTAGTAAATAGCTGTAAACTCAATGAATTGTAAAATATAGCAAAATTTTAATTTATAAAAAAAAATTATTAAAACGCACAAATTAACTTGGAATTGAAAACAGTTTACACATTTTTCTACTAACTTTTTTTTCTGAGTGTAGCCGTATAGGGATTCTTGAATGTCAAAACCAAACATACGGTGATATTTTCATAAATGGCAGCGCTTTCAAAGAGGTTGATGCTTATTGCCCCCACCACCTTGTAAAGGGTGGTCCAACCATAATGAACGATGCTAATTGTAAATAAAACAACAAGTTTACAAAGAATTATCTTAATAATTTTGATTATGATAGAAGGATATATGACAATTATGTGTGAAACAAAATATCAGCCAAAAGCTCGCCACGGCTCCGATGGTCTATATTTTCAATGACTCTGAGACATAATTGATGTTCAATGTTGTTAATGAACCGAATTATCTCATGCTTTAGCTCTTGAATTTATTTTGGCTTATTGACGTACACTTTTTCTTTTAAATATTCCCAAAGAAAGAAGTCCAACTGTGTCAAATCACATGATAGTGGCGGCCAATTTGCATCGCCACGACGTGAGATAACATGGCCATTGAATTTCTCGCGCAATAGAGTCGACGCTCTTCTGCCACATTATCGCAAACAGCAGCAATGTTTTCCGCAGAACGAACTGAAAGAGCATGCACAGGTGTTTTCACATTTCTTACAGACCCGGTTCGCTGAAATTCGCGCACAATTCTCCCGATTGTGGGCGCATTTTACCAAAAAAATTACGAAGTGCACGATATGCATTTTGCTTTGAACTCCCATATTCGTGAAAGGCTTCAAGAACCTTAACGCGCTGTTCAATTGTGTCCCTCTCCATGGTTGAATTTGTCAAAGAAATGTCAAATTAAGGTGTGACTCACAACTAACATCGTGCATTATAGTTGGACCACCCTTCAGTTAGTGAAAAAAAAATTATTTTCAATTTTGACATACAGCCGTAGTGAGTCTTAAAGAGATCTAACTGTACTCAAAATCGAGATTTTTATAGTTATCAAATCTTAGGACTTAGAAGATCGAATATGGGCTCTTAAAGATCCTACACAGATAAAAGAGATTCATCGTGGCAACAGAATTTGTGCCAACTGAATGTTTTGGTCGCAGCAACGAAATGTATATCAGATACAATTGAAATATATGGTGTCAACCGAAATTCTGTTGCATTAACTGAATATGGATTACGCCAAACGAATATATCGGTGCCTCCAACCAAACCATTCAGTTGGCAAGGAATTTGGTTGATATTTATTAATTAATTAATTAATTAATTAATTATGTTTACCTGGAGATGTTGCTGGTTCAGGAGCGGTGACGGGTTCTCAAAAGCCGGCTGGTTTTCCGTGATGGTTGTTGCGGTGGTTGTTGCCCTTATGTGGTTTAAATAATACTCTCAAGGGAGTAGTTTTGTTTACACATATATTTTATATATATATGAAGAAAAGACACACAGATTTCTTTATTTTAGTTTATAATTAATTTTCTTTAAATTTACTACCACTTGTTGCTTCACTTTTTTCCTTTTTTTACGTTCTGGTTGCTTCTTCTTGTTTGTTTATTAAAAAGTCTCTAAAGTTCCAAGTAGGCCACAATTTATGCTGAACGCCGTCAACAACAGGCCGTCACCCACCTACCATGCTATGGCTAGCTGCCACGCATAATAAAGTGGTTATGCGAAACCACTGCCGTTGGCGACGCCAACATACCGCCCACCTTGCAACAACAGTGCAAAGAACAAATAGAGATATAAATATAGCAATATAATCACTAGGAGCAACGTACAAGAAAAAAAGTGAACTACTATAAATACATGTATTAAACTATTCTTTAATATTTAAAGTTTAAAATTAACTATACATTTAAAGGTTAAATTCAAGGCACAATTCAAAATGTATATTAAAAAATTCAATAATGCGCTCCGTAGAGCAAAAAACCTAAGTTGAAAACTTTAAAATTTATTTATACCGCTCGATAGAGCAAAAAAAAAAAATAACAAAAACAAAAAAAAAATTCATATCACGCTCCGTAGAGCTACAAGTAGATCATTTAAGGCTCCGAAGAGCTGAAAAAAAAAATTTAAAAATAAATAAATACTTTAAAGGTTTAAAGGTATCAAGTAACGCCTCAGAGTAGTTTTTAGTATTCTTCAGCAGCTACACCTTCTCCAAAGTAAGCAAAACCAAAAATCGTGTCCTGTACATACAGATTACCGGGTTTGCCCACAGCTGGGCCCTTCAGAATCTTTCCGGTGACATCAGCTCCCAAAATCACGTGATATTCGTTGCTGCGGTAGTAGTACCTGTTAGCAGAGCAATCCAATCCCTCATCTCGGAACTCCAACTCAATGGGAACAACAGGACTTCGGCCGTATATCTTGTCTTCTACCACCAGTTGCAGATCAAAACGCCTTTCCGTTTGCGCGTAGAATATTGAGATTGTAGTGCGATCACGTCGAACCACACACTGTAACTCCTTAGCCTCAAGTCTAGTTATTGAAGATCTAGCCGCGTTGGGGTCTATCAGCGCCGTCGTCCAAGTCGGTTTCTTGCCGAGTTCTGTGATAATGCGTATACGGGCGGTCATCGGAACCCACACTCTATCAACAGGCATTGGGTGCAACCAGCTGTTGTGGTCTTGCTTACAACGGCGGCATCGATCGCTACTCGGGCAGTTGGAGCGGACGTGCGATTGGGCGAGACAGTTATAACAAACTGCGTGTTGGGCGACGACTCGTACCTTTTGTTCTACGGGCAAGACAACAAACCGCGTGCACTGGCGTAGTGCATGGTATCGTTGGCACAGTGGGCACGGGAAGTTACGGTTAAAAGCACCCTCTGCCATAACGATCTAAACGGAGAAAAAGAAAACTTGATTTATTGGGATACGATTGGAGAAAGTGCATGAAAACTTTATGCGTTGTGTGTCGGTAAAACAATTAATTTGTGGATCGGTCGCGTGATGACTCCATTTTGGGTTTTTAGTTCCGCTACTCGAACTTTTCTATCTTTACCGAGGTAAACCTTCAAAACACGACCTAGACGCCATTCTGAGAGACAAGCAGGTTCATTTTTGAGAACGACAAGGTCATTTTCTTTTATATTCACTTGCGGAGTTTGCCATTTATTACGTTTGTGCAACTCTTTTAAATACTCCTCCTTCCACCGATGACAAAGTTCCTGGTGCAGAGCCTTTATTTTCCGCCATCGATTAGAGATACTGAGAGGGGAGACTACTTCTTCTGGTTCTGCCGGAGAAAGTAGAGAAGACCCTATCAAAAAGTGACCTGGAGTGAGAGCGGACAAATCTTCGACGTTTTCAGACATAGGTCCGAGCGGACGTGAATTGAGACACGCCTCTATTTTTGCCAATAATGTGGAAAACTCCTCAAAGGTGTATTTCATCTGACCAGCTGTCTTCTTAAAGTGCATTTTTAGACTTTTAACGCCTGCCTCCCATAACCCCCCCATATGAGGGGCTGCCGCAGGAATAAAATGCCAATCTAACCGCTGGTGACCATATTTTTCGACAGCAGTATCACGAAGCTCTTTCACTTGCTTCGAAAAGTTCGCTTCGACTTCTCTGGCAGCTCCAACAAAATTTCTACCATTATCAGAGTAGATACAACTAGGGCAACCCCGACGAGCGATAAAACGTGCTAGTGCGGCTAGAAAGGCAGGGGTAGACAAATCACTGACGGCTTCAAGGTGAATCGCCTTTGTTGAGAAACAAACGAAAAGACACACATAGCCTTTGGTAATTCGACAATATCGACCTGTAAAACTTTTTATTTCGAACGGACCCGCAAAGTCGACACCGGTGTTCGTAAAAGGGCGACATAATGTAGTTCTTTCTTCAGGTAACGCGGCCATAATTTGAGTTTGAAGTTTTTTACGGTGCAAAACGCAAATTTTACAATTGTGAACAACTGTTTTTATAAGATTTTTTAATTTTATAATCCAACACTCCTGTCGAACAACATTTAACAACAAACGAGAGCCCCCATGATGAGTTAGCTGGTGGACATTTTCCACGTAGAGACGCGCCAGCCTACTGCCATATGCAAGTATAATCGGATGCCTTTCATTGTAGGACAAACAAGTGGAAGCAACAAGACGACCGTTAGCTCGGATAATATTATCTTTGTCCAAAAAGGGCGTAAGGGGTAACAAGGGACTCCGCGATTCGATTTGCCTTTGCGAGGCAAGGCTATTGAATTCTTTAGGGAAATGATGTTGCTGAGACAGCCAAAACAATCGATTTTTCACAAAACATAATTCATTCGCCGAAATTTGCAAACAATCAAAATGGCAACCTTTGCGGTTTTCTTTATGGGTCGAGAGGAAAAATCTGAACATATATGCTATCACTCGATATGCTCGTGATAAATTGGAAAAGCGAGCGAGTATATCTTCTCTTTCCTCCGATCTAGCAATAAATGTCTGTGTCTTTTTTGACTCTTCTGCCGTTTCAAACTCTACAACACCTAAGGGCCACAATGCTTTTTCAGAACTTAGCCAATCAGGACCCTGCCACCAAAGCCTATTATCTTCCAAATCCGAAGGAGTCAGCCCCCGGGTTGCTAGATCGGCAGGGTTGTCGCCAGACGAAACATGATTCCAATTAAGATTCCCGACTTTTTGCAGTATAGTAGCTACTCTGTTAGCCACGAAAGTTTTCCAGTTACAAGGTTGTTTTCGTAGCCAAGCGAGGACTATAGTTGAATCGGACCACAAGTAAATAGAATTGGAATTGATTTTGAAAGAAGGGGCAACACTGTCGACTAAATTCGCCAAAAGAACAGCTCCACATAATTCTAGTCTCGGTAATGACGGCCTTTTCACTGGGGCAACTTTGGTCTTACATACGAGCAAATTTGAATAAACTTTATCTCCAACACTAACTCTGACATATATTGCGGCTGCGTATGCCAACTCAGATGAGTCACAAAACCCATGAAATTGAACCTCACAACTAGGAGAATATTGAACCCAACGTGGTAGTTTCATTGTTTCAATATCTTTATAGTTCTGCACAAAATTCTGCCATTTTTGCAGCGTCACTGGCTTGATGGCTTCGTCCCAATCTATTTTATCAAGCCACATTTGTTGCATTAGAATTTTTGCAGTAATTACCACTGGAGCTAACCAACCCGCTGGATCGAACAACCTAGCGATTACTGATAAGACCTCTCTCTTTGTATAAGACGTTTTGAGTTGTATCCTTTCAGTGGTAAAGAAAAATACGTCCTCTGACGCATTCCAGCGGATCCCAAGTGTTTTCGTAGTACTTTTATCATCGAGTGACAAAAAAGATGAATTTAATAAATGCTCATGTGGCAAATTTTTCAAAATTTCTTTTGAGTTAGAAGCCCATTTATGTAACTCAAAACCACCCATTTCCAAGATACCAATTAATTGGTCACGCGAAGCCAAAGCATCAGGCAAAGAATGTGCTCCAACTAGGGCATCATCCACATACATACATTCACGTAAAATTTGTGCACCTAAGGGAAACAGTCGCTCTTCATCATCCGCCAACTTAAGCATTGTCTTAAGAGCTAAATAAGGAGCACA